>QEWY01004195.1:3618-15704 GCA_006503575.1 Baylisascaris schroederi
CCTCTACCAGATCAAATCGTTTCGATGAAGACTCCTCCCCTATTTCCTCATCTTGAAACTGGATGAAGTGTATAATGCGTTGTAAAAAAATCTTTCTGCTAACATGCCAGGAAGGAAAAATTGACCGAGGGTTATTTTTAAATTCGCTTTGTTCAAGTGCGACCTGTTTGATGCGGAAGCTTGGCTATGTTTGTTGAGGGTGGCAGTATACGTCCTCGTTGCATTTCGACGACGTAATCAATGGGTTAACCGAATCTGCGACTCTCCGCATTCGCTTTTTCGTCGCCGGTGCATTCCCCAAGTGTCCAACTTTATGCAAGTCTGATGACTTCCTGGAATGGTTCCTTGGAGCTACAAAAATGGACACTTGGACTGTTTTCGATCTTCACCTTTGGTATATTGTTAACTTTCTATAGATTCTTTACACTTCTGAGGACAATCTTCCTTCCAACTGCGAATTGTCTGCATGCATGAATACGATGCTGGCTCTTTAGCTGACCTTTCGAAGACATGAAAGAAGCTCACAAAGGCTTTGGGAGATGTGCAATATGTCCCGATGATTCATGTTAAAAAATGTGTTCTGTTGACATATGCATTCGTTGTGTTTTTAATGCAGGAAAGAATGATTTTTTTCGTATTCTGTTTCAAAAAATTGCTTCTGCCGTTCCCACAGAGGTGTCCGATACCTCAAGCAATTTCAGTCTATAGGATGCATTGACAAATAAAGTCTCAGACTGATAAATCGATCTCTGCCATCTCGTCCGTGCATATAAAAAATTCCAAAGTGCGGGACGCAGGGCGCAGATATTGTGCAGAGTGTAGAATATTATTGTAGAAAATTAAATATTGTGTAGTTACAACGTTCGATGAAGTGCCATAAGAGGAGGAGGGAGGGGATATGGAGCAGTCATTTTGGATAGAACGACGGATAGTATTGCACAAAAAATTTGGATACGATGGCGTCACTGCTTATAGATATTGCACTTTGGCCATGTAAATGTCAATATGCATCTCGTGATTAGCCTGTTGGGATATTTCCTATGTCCCAAATGTATATGAAAGATGGCTGCTCAATAATTGCACTATGTTCTGGGTAGTCAACAACAAATCCAGGAGTTGGTTCGACAGTTTAATGCTTCCATTCCTCTCCTCTCTCACCATCCCCAATTGTTCTAGGGACCGAACGAAAGTGCATGCGAGGGTTCGTAATCCCACTTTCTATCTACATCTTCTTTTTTGAGGTCAATTGTAAGACAGGTGCCCAACCACGCTACCATCAGCAATTGCTGTTTCAGTTCTGATTTTTGATTGTTAAGGAATGCTATCAGCGGCTGCCAGTCAGGGATTGATTTGGCGATGAAATGTTGATTCTGGTCTCGCACAGTGTGACACTTTTTCATATGTCACTGAGGATCACATTAAGGTTCTTTTTGCTTTATTTGTTGCGTTTCTCTTTTATTCTTTTTATCCGATTCCGACAGTATTCAGCACTTCATGATTTAATTTTCATGTCTGTTATTGCTTTCTTTGGTTTCATGTCTTGTTCGCTCGTTTCCTATGTCTCCGGGGCAATGCACGAAGATGCAATATGAGCCTTATGCATGTCCACTTGTTTCAAGTCTTCTTTCAATTACTTATCTTAGTCTTGCATAAACTCTTGATAATTTCAGTTACAACTCTCAAAAAGAACTAAATGTGTAATTGCAGAACATTAAGTTTTGTTGTACAATTGAACAGATCGAATGGCACATTCCGTTTCAGCTTCCAAAACAATTGGTGAACTTGTGGGATGAATTTAAAGTTTAGAGCTATAAAAATCATTTCGATCTTATGTGATACACAAATTTTAATTTAAGCCGAAGGCGAATTCCAGGACTTGATAGTGGATAGTTTCTGAAAATTCTAGGATCTTTTATTATGAAACGTAACATTGAAATCTCCTAAATAATCCTATATAAGCACATTTCTTTATTCGCTTTTTGTCCGTTTCTCTTTTTTCTGTATTCGTGAGGACCACTTTGTATAAGCACTTTGTTCTTACAACCAGCAGAGTGTTTAATTTTTGTTTGTGTCGTTTTGCTATTGCCGTTTCGTTTCATAGTGACAGGATTAAGTTGTTCATTAAGTTTGTTTCTTGATCATAGCATAATAGTGGGGTGATGGCTAACGAAGACGCCGATCGACACATCGACCATAACGCCTCTATGAAATGGCGCATTATGCACTTTGGAGTGCTAATAACGGTATGAGCTCTTTTCACTTGATAGATGATAGAAAAATGAACTGTGTCAACGATGGTTTTCATTTATAACCACAACTCAAAGCAGAGATAAGGGCGAAAGACAAACTGTTCTGCGTACCCTTCCATAAAGACACAACAATGAGCTTGCTGATGGGTACTTTTGTTCCGATCCCTAACAAAGGCGTCTAGTTCATTTCGTGACATATCCAATTCAGACTGTGCACTCTTTGTTGTCGTTGTAACGCGTCGTTGAAGCTGGTCGACTGTTGCACATGTCATGCAATATGGACTGAAGCAATATGGCTCCGATTTTGGTGTTTGTTGGGGAGATCAGAGCTTCAGTGCTTTGCTGAAAGGAGTAAGCGTTTCTAGGCAGGGACTCCACTAGCGATTGGAATAATCACCTCGGGCGTGCAAGATCCTTGCGATCCTGCATCTGCACTACTAACGGATCATGTGCACAGCGATCGAACGACTATGCGCCATTTTCGGCATCGGATTGGCATATGCGAATTCCAAACGAGAGACTTCATGAAGAACGAGGATGGTGGCGTGGCATTCGAACTGAAAAAAGTGCTCAGTGAGAATAAACCGTCAGCCACTTCAGAGGTCTCTTCTTTTATGTTATTCTGGCATACTTCTAAAGAACTTGAGGCTTATGATTGAGAGAGGGATTGTACGATGTTTGTGACAAGTGCACGCTGTGCAATTCCAAGGTAGCGCAGAGATCTCTAGTCCAATCTTCCTCACTTTTTGCAACACCGGACGAGACGGCACATCCTCTCTCCCTTCCCCTATTAAATTGCAGAATGAAGCAGAAGTTCGCATTGTTTCGTTTCACTATTTTTTGAAAGCCTCAGCAGGTTAATGAAGCGGGCCGAGTTCCACCCAATACCTCCCAATATCTTATTAAATTGTTTATATTCCTTCTTGCGACTCGGCTTTAGGCCATTTTTGGGGAAGATGATGTTTCATGTGAACATTTGAAATAGATTATTTCATTCGAAACTGTTTACGAGCAATCGTTTCGAAAAACATTGATAGTATTTTAGCATGTTGAATCCATGCTGCTTTAAATTCCATCCTCACTGTGAGACAATTGCTCTGTAAACGATGGTGGGGTGTGACTCCACTAAAAATTGTAGGACAACACGGCAATTTCTAATGGAGAAGACTGCTATTGAACTACAGGGACCAAATATGCGTTTCATGGCACTTGGGATTGCACTTATTTTCTTAGGTAATTATTTAATTCTTAATTCCCAATTAGCTAAAATTCTTGTCCTAATAATTGCGCGAATTTTGCATCACGACGAGAAAGGTTTGCAGAATAGCTGGGATTGATTAATAAGTAGTAGTAAAATGTACGGTGAGGTGCTTTAGTGAGAATTCCTCGTCAAACTTGAACATAATCAACAAGATTTGCAATGATCGGTGAAGGCTGTAGACTGTCTCAACCACAAACACCCCTTTCCTCTCCAGAGAGATGGTAATCGCAATCTGTAGTCGGATGTGATGCTGAGTATACAGTTACTCTGAACAAATAGTATCGAAGTGGAGAAAGCAGAGATGAGAAGAAAAACTCAAATAAAGAATGTTTCAAATTGCGATGACCATTCGAAATCGGGCCGTCAACTGAGATCGCAGGCGAGTCTAGAGGTGCTAAGATAGGTAAGCTGTTTAGTGCTGAGAATATAGCCTTTTGCTGTTTCGATTTTTTTGTTATTTCTTAAGTGCTGTCAAGCTCTTTTGTGAAGTAAATTAGTGCAGGTTTGCTGCTATTTTGTTGCACTGCTTTCCTCCGTTACCTAATCGTGATGTTGAAAATGCTCTTTTGTTGTTCTACAACAATTCGCTCGGTCTATTTCTCTTTGCATGCATCATGCTTGTAAGTTCACACGTTCCTTTTAATTCTCCAAGGAAGCTATTGTTATGGAAACAGTATGTGAAGTCAATAGCATAAGTTGAGTGTCCTAATCTTTCGTCTTGCGGAGCCTTGGGATGTTACTAACATGGGAGACGAGGTGGAAGGAAGAATTATGAACCACTGTCCTTTTTCTATTCGGGTGAGAGCGCAGACCCATCACATCATCGTTTCACTTTTTCTCTCTTTATTTCGAGCCATCCCTACCAGCTGCGTGAGGGTCAGTTTGGAGATTAAAGTCAAGAGAAACTGTCGTTGAAGTCGGCTTTATTATCTGTATGTGCACTAAGTTCACATCTCAAACACGAAACAATACGGTCTTTTTTTGTGGTTTATTTAGGCGAACGTTAAATTCTCTTATCATAGAGCTATGACATGCTTCGTTATTGTGACTCTCCATTTGTTGCACAAGTGCTGCTTGGGAGTGCGACAGTTGACGATCTTTTCAGACGAGTCTGGATTGCTGTTTATGGGATTGAATTCACTTGAAATATCTCATGAAATATTAACTTACGAATACTGATATACAGTTGAGAAATAAAATGTGTGTCATATGTTGTTTTAAATGTTTTTATGTGATGCTATTCTACTTACTAAGAAGTGATAGAAGGTAACGGAAGTTTAGTTAAGCTTAAGTTCAGTGTTGAAATCGATGTTAAACCTGAGCTGAAGTTTTGAGCCTTCGACAGTTTGATGTGTAAAATGAATCAGCAGCGCATATTTCCTAAGTCAGTCCATATCGAAATTGTTGTCTTATGTAAATTCGATTGATATGGCAATGAAGTGAATGAATCGGCCAGCTAAATATTAATTCAATATGCAAATACTCGGTCAATGAACATAAATAGACGATCGGCCATAAAGAATCTCCTATATAGTAGGTTGAGCATCCGAATGGTCATATAAAAAGTTGATATATAATTGTGTTTTCTGTGGATATTGCACAATTACATAAATAGTTCTAACCGAATTCGCGTTCCGCTATATAGCAGATATCTGCTTGCAAGACAATGAGTGCTGGTACTGCTTAATGGTGGTAATGCAAAGCATTGAGTGCTGTATTCATTGAATCATTCATTGGGCCTATATGCTTGTGTATAATTTATTGAACTGTTAATTATTAACTGAAGGGACACAAGAGAAGAGGGAGGTATTTTGAGAGCGTTCGTGCACTACCAGAACCAATCGGAAGCATGGTTTCGACTTTGGTGAATGTCTGCGTGTATGCAGGTACAGGAAATGTACTCAAGATTCAAAAACTTATGCATATATGCTCGGAACATTATGAGATAAGCGATTCGAAGAAGAAGGTATTGCGCCGGTTCTTTCTTTTATGATGCTTGTGCTGGGGCATATCCAGAGCATCTTTGTTGTGAGCCTTCTTTCTCATCCCCTAAGGGGTTACCGAATCCTCTTCTGTGCCATAAGGACCGAGATACTGAGGATCGGAAACATCCTGCCGCTATTACCTGTAAAGGAGCCTAGGAATATTAGCAAATTTGTGTGGAGAAAGGAATATATAAGACATGATGACTGGCAGGGTGCCACAAGTGGTAGAAAAGGAATGGTAGGTTAAGGTTGTACTGTTGCACTATATGTAACTAACAGACAGATATTGAACATGAGGTCATGGTTGGAATTAACTAAAGGAAGATGACAAAGGCACATAAGTTTGCGGGGATATGCACGATATTTCAAAAAAGTGGGAGTAGTTTGTTAAGCTTCCATTAGAGCTATGACACACTCATTGCTGACATCATTTGGCGTGCGACGAAGGTCAGGAACTCATTCGATTTTTTAGTGATGATCGAGTACGCTTTCCAACTTTTTTCTTGAATATTAAGAATATTTGTAGCCTCGACGCTTTATGGGTCAAAGGAGGTAATGCAAGGAGAGAATTCATAGGCCGTTCGACGTTGAAGCTTTCCTCTGCGAACTTCGTGTATGTAAGAGGGCAGCAGCTTATATCTATGCTCGTGGGTGGGCTCAAAAAGCGTTCATTTTTGGGGACGTCACAAGTATAGATTTGAATGTTTTATTCTCTAGTAGGTCTATGCACGCATTCTTTGACGTGGCTGACTTTTTAACGTAGGTGTTTTCCGCCCACGCGCACAAATGTTTCATGATCATATGGCCATTGTTTATTTGAATCTGTCATAAGATGAATCATTAAGAGACGATACTTGGATTGCGAAATCCGACTGAAGGATAGATGGGACGCAACTTTTCCATATATCATCAGTTTTGTTTCATTATTTTTGCACGGACTCAGTTGCAATAGTTTTACAGCACTAAGAGAATTTCCGCATTTATTCAGCTGCAGATGTATTTGCCCCGAAGCATGCTTTAATGCTAATTTGAGGTCTATACGAAATTACTTTGAATTCGGTCACCTTGAATTTGTACCCATCTGAACTACTTGTGTGGAATGAAAGAAATGCAGGGTTTGATTGAAATTTTGAGGATGGATTTGATGAGACGACTCGACGCATCCAATTGCCTTGTTTTAAAAGAGGAGACATAGTGGTGCCTGGAGACGTAACGTGCCGTTTAGTTGAAGTGGTGTGTGTAGTGTCTCAGACTTGGCCAACTTTAAGCCCAACGGAATAGTTCATTATGCCACTTCGGAACAATAATCACAATTACGCGGCAATAAAATCACTGCGAATGTCAAGAGATCTGTATTTTCGACAAACTATAATGATGACCTAACATGATAAATGAAAAAAAAAAGTTTGTTTTTTTGCAACAGACATTGAGAGAAATCAAAAAACCTGGAAGGAACTCGAAGGAGGGCGATGCGAGTGGCGCGAAGAGGGATGACAAGAAGGAAGTGGACAAACTCGATTTGTCCGCAATTGGTGAGGACATCGGCTCACAAATGTGCATCCGAATGTTCGGCCATCTAGTGAGTCATTTCTTTTTTTTTCTCTCCATCAAAGTTTTCTTCCAAGCAATTCCTCACTCTGACCGTTATCTTTTTAAAAGCAATATTTCTTCGAGTTGCGTGAACAATATTTTAAAAATCTAAGACGATATTCGTCCAGGCCCATCCGTCATTCACTCCTTTATTAGTATGCTTTAGTAGCGTTTTCACGGTCGACCGCACAATCATTAATGGCGAACCAACTTGCATGGATAGTTGGCGTTCAGTAAATCGATAACAGCAAAAATCGCTGACTTAATTGGAATTCGATCATTGGTTTAATTAGAGAGAGCTACTAGAGGACGATTGAATAGTTTCCATTGTTCATCACACAGAACTTAGAATTGAGGTGTAAGTTTATAAGTCAATAGGGTAATTATGTATGTCTCGTTGGACTCGTCGTTTTTGACGAGTCCTATTGATGGAAAATGGTTTGAGAGAGTTATTTGACCTTCTACCTGGTCTAATTTTTGTTGTGTTATTCGTTCATGTGGTCATGGTGAGAAGGAAAGCCTGAAGTGATCTGAATGACAGTTTGTAACATCGAACATTCTAAGTTACAGGTTCTTTAAAGAGTAATTGCTGGCTAGAGTATTAGTTCAGACTTTTTAATCAGTGTTGTGATATTTGACGTCAATCAAGTCGAAAACTAAATTGCAGAGTTAATGAGAAGCACATCCGTTATAACGAGAGAGTACATAAGAGCGGGAAGGAGGGCTGGGTACAAAGTTCTGTAGCGGTAAACTTGAAGGGAACACAACAGCGATGTTAGTTCACAGAGTGTGTTCTTTTGATGTGTTATGCTGATTGCTTTAGGAATGTGTCTGTTTTGCATCACTGCACATCTGTAACCGTAACATATACCTGCCTTATTGGAGGTGTATTTCGTTGAGAGACATTGAATTTAACATGAAACAATTAGGCGACTACCGAATATTCAATGTTTTGGAGATTCTCGTTAGCGCTGTTCGAAGATAATAAAAGTTGACAAGCACCACGCATAAATGTACAAATGAAATCAGAGGTGAAAGAATAAAGATATGCGCGGCAATANAAGTCTTCCACAAAAGAAAAAATCGTTTTTTATGGGCGGTCACTTAGAAATGAAAACCCGACCGGTGCAAAATGTATGCAAATTTTTTAGGATCTTTAAAATGGTTTTTAATACCATCTTGAGCACCTTCAAAATATGCTATAGTGCCCACGATGTACATTATTACACCTCCCTTTTCACAGCTACGATCTCCGCATAACATTTCAGTGCCCTATCTTCAACATTTCGGTACTCTATCTTCGTCGAAAAAAGCAGATGCAAAATGTAACAGTTGCAGGGAATGACCTTTTCAGGTTTTATGAGTGTTGTACTCGAAGAGGAGGGGGAGGGGGAAGATTGCTGACTACATTGCTCGAGCAGAAATGTTCTAAAAGAAATACTTCAGCGGGTTAAAGCAGAACGAAACGAGCTGGCACGGCACCCGTTTTTGCTTGTCGTTCAGTGAGCAGTCAATTTCATGGTCTCTTCATAAGTAATGCACATACATAACAATACCTTTATGTTTTAAGCAACGACTACCGATTAAGATATGGCCACAGATATATTCCGATTCATCCGAAGATGATGGGAAACGTTATGTGAGGTATGTAATAGTCTGACGGAAGAAGAAAAAAAAATTAAATCATCTATGGAGCCAAATTATGACCAAAGGTTCGATAGCTCTTTGGCACTGGCTATCTATGGTGCCCTTTTGGCGGCTCGTTGGGATAGCCGCTGCTGAAGGTGGAACTTCCGGAATTTCGAAATTTCTCGGTGAGAGGGCTAATTCCAAAGTGGCACTAACGAAGATCCTTCATATACTGTTAGGCAATTAATTCGAGGGCTTCAGAAGCAGCATATGCAGAAACATTATCGAAGATGAACAGGTTGTGCGCTTAGCTAAAAGCGCAAAGGTGGCGCATGCAGATCATTCATAGCCGCCAAAATGAGCACGAACATTTGTTTACGTCGGTTTTCCGCTTAGCGATTCAAGAAACATGGAATGATTTCATCATTACGCGAACGAATATAAGCACGTGACAAAAGTGAATCGTGAGTAGGACGCGATCGACAAACAGAAACAAACAGATGTGGGAGAACCGAACACTGACCAGTCATCAGGTCCAGAAATCGAAGGACCCGTGCTGATCGAATTCCAGTCAGAACCTGAAGACGAGGACGATGAAGAAAACAGTGATTTTCATATCTAAACATATTTTCAATTCTTTCAGATAGGAAAAGAAAATTCAAGAACTCCGTTATGATAGGAGAGCGGTCATCAACGAATTCAACACTTTGACGTTGCATTTGGTGTTTTGTGTTGTGTATTTTGCTGCATGACACCCGCCGTTATATTTGTAAGCACTTATGTTAGACTTTAGAACCTTAGAAGTCGGTAATGACCGTGCTCTCTTTGCTACAGTAGACAACTTCGCACGATATCCTCCCATAACGGTCTATTCCCTGCTGTTCTTCCCCATGTCGATTCAGTGTTTCTTTCCCATGTGCAGGTACTTTTTCTGTGATCTCTTGGATACCAGTTCAGGGCTCCGGCGGTCCACCTATTGTCAGCTGTCGGTTTCTCAGTCACTACGTTTTTTAGCAATGACCTTCGCTTTATATCGTCGTTTTTCACCTTATTGCGAAGCGATGCTCCGAACATCGATCTCTCCATCGCTCATTGCGTTATTTGCAATCGTTTCTCTTCTGCAACTTTTAACGACCACGTTTCGTTGCCATATGTCATTGCTTTTAAGACTATAGAATTGAGCAACTTCGCTTTTGTTTCTCGCTTGAATTTAGATTTTAGGATATCAGGTACTTTTTTGGATTCACTCCAAGCGACCTTCTGTTTTCTAGAGATTTTTTCGTTCAGATCATCCACTCTGGTTGGCTGTCCAAATAAAGATAGCTTTCCATTTCTTCTATAATTTCTTCATCTAGTTTTATTCAATCGTGAGGAAAACCTTTTGTTTCCACAAAATTAGTTTAGTTTTGCTGACCTTCAGACCTATTTTTGTGCCTTCTTTGTCCAACTCCATCCGCATTTTTTGGAGCTCCGCCGTTGAACTACCTATGAGGAAAATGTCATCGGCTGACCTCAGGCGAGGCGGTTTAAGTTTTCCCCATCAATTGTGATACCCCCTGCCCAGCCCAACTTTCGCATCACCATGCCGGTGATGTGAAAGTTGAACTGGACAAAGTGATCACCGAGCAGCAGAGAATAGCTTAGGACATATTGTATCCCCGAGTTTGACCCGTTTACTGACTGGAATAATTCATTATTGAAGAGGGTAATACAACTGATATTATCCTCTAGCGTTGCTTAAACTGATTTGACTTAAAAGGTGTGGATTGTTTGCTGCTTTAATGCAACAAGTATTGCGTTGACCTCCACACTGTCGAATGACTTTTCGAAATTCCCAAAAGTTACCACAAGCGGAATATTGTGTTCGCGGCTTAGTTCGATGAGCTGGGTTAAGGCAAAAATTTGAACTCTCTCGCTATACTTTTGCGTATTTGATCGCGACTGTTGTATATTGACTGGGGATTGTTGCGTCGCTAAGTGGTGGTGTGATGATGTAGACGAAGACGGCGGGTGAGGAGCGAGCTTTATTAGACGAATAACCGAAATAAAATGAGCGTAGAAACACACAACACACAAACAAAAACAACGGAAAAGGCGCAGCTTATATAGTGGCCGTCACGTGACAATTCATGTTGAAATATGATAGCCCTGCAACACATTCAGGTGATATCCACTACGTCAGTGCGTGTCGTCATGACGTGGCCGTTGTACATTGCAATCCTTGTCACGTGCATGCCTTTTGCAATGCCATTTCCAATGTGCGAAATCATCACTTTGAATGTGATGATATCCAACATATACCTCTTCGGAAACGGGCTTGCTTCCGTGGTTGTTGCTCATCTAACGCTGTGAACAAGCGGTTAGTGAAGTTCTTCGCGAAGGGTTTATACAGGTGTGACAAAGACTCATTGCTCTGAAGTTCTTAGGATCTTCTTTGTCGTCTTTCTTGTGGAATAGGATGACTTCTGAACTTCTCCTGGATCGCTGCCCCAGCGCCTTCTAGAGAAAACATTCACCTGCCTTCAATGCCTTCATCGAGATTCCTTGTAGATTGGGGGCTTTGTCGTCGTCCATTTTTGCTAAAGCACCTCGGTCACTGTTACTGGTGGAATAGCACATCTGCTTTATTGAGTCGCGATGCCTCTGACCTGAGAAGCGAATAAATGAATGTAAAATTCCTTGCAGATTTTTTTCCAGACCTTCGCGGCATGTTACCCTTTCTCAACTTTCGTCTTTGAAGAGAATGAGATTTTTCCTATGCATGGCCAGCTCTCTTTCAAATCGTCTTTATATCATTTTCTTACCAAATATCATTTAATTGCAGTTGATTTCATAGATGAAACATAATAAATGAGCATAACATTCCGGATACTTTTACCAACATAAAACGAAAAGGTCTGTCGGTAACGCCATTTCTTGCGTTTGATTGAGAAATTAAATTCGAGTAAATGAGATCACTCGAAAGCCGTGATCGTTATTGTTTGCACAGATGAACATAATCGAGCCTCTTTTTTGAGCTGAATGTGTTCAAGAAGGCTGCTCAAATCCTAACATATTCCATCTCGATGTGTAATACCCGATATCACAAATTTACCTTCTGAAGCAGATAATCTTGAAGTTTCATGTGGAAATGTTCAGACGGAATATAAATAATCCGATGAAACATGAAATTTGTAGCCTAGATTATCGTTGAGAAGTCATAAACCCATCATTTTATTAATTTCAGCAAATACTATTCCCAGACACATAAGAGTGAATGTGGCTTATATCTCCTGTCAACATTGCTCATGGGTGCCTGCGGAGAAGGGAAAGGGGAGCCTTTCAGGAAGGCACAATAAATAACTTAACTATTCCAATGTGTTTACTCAGGTC
>QEWY01000001.1:0-14619 GCA_006503575.1 Baylisascaris schroederi
TTTTTTTACGAAAACAAATTTTCATTTTTCATCGAGGATTCTTTTGTTAGGTGTCTGTTTTCTAGATCAATAAGCATCGGAGAGGCGCATCGGTTTACCTCTTAGGTCATTCTCTGGGTGGAATTCTGGCACGAGAAATGGCTCACATAATGCAGCTTCAATCGGCACAACATTCACCACCATTTGTTGTAATGCTCGACTCGTGGAGTGTTGGCACTGAAAATCTACAAGTTGATGCCATCAAAGAGTATCTCGAGGTATTAAAGTATCGCTTTTTTGGCTTTCACTTAACATCGTCGTCGAGTGTGATTTTTTAGGGACATGAGGGAGAGATATAAGGGAAGGATAAAAGAGAAAATGTTCTGTAATTTTTGAAGAAGTTCAAGTTTTTAAGTGAAAAAATTCTTATTTAGAAATTTTAACTGCTGGAGTTTTCGCTCAACTGAGAAAGAAATTTTTTGTTTCTACGACAAGTAAAAAATGTAATTTTTTCAATACTTATCTCTTTCTCGAAGTTAAAAGCACTTTTTGAGAGCCCCAAGGGGTTATATGGCATGGCAAACTGTAATTATTACTAACAGCTTATATGATTCCGCATATTAGTATTCCTTTAACCATGAAGAAATGTGATAAGAAATGTTATCGAAAGCAAATTGTTTCTTTTCATTTTCTGATTGTTAAATAAACATCCTTTAACAAAAGCGCTTGCAAACTTTTTCAAATTATTGGAATGATTCACTCAGAAATATTGCGATGATTATAAATGCCCGGATGACAAAGAATCCCTAAATATTTTTATGCTCTATCCTTTCAACATGAAATTTACAATTGATAAAATTGTAAAAACTATTCTTTTTAATTTTCGAATTTTATTCAATTTCTACAATTTTTCAGTCTCAAATGAAATTGCTGCCGGATCGAAGTATTTTCATCGATAGAGCGATGAATCTAGCTCCAATGCTTAAAGCGCATAGATTTCAAATCAACGCTATTAAAATTTATCTTCTCAAAGCGAAAAAACGAGGTGATTCCACTCTTCGACGTACAATAAGGTATTTTTTCTCTCCTATTTTCTTTGTTTTAGGGTTATTTTTTGACTCTCTAAACATACCTTTGGCAGTATCTTTAAGCAGAAAGTAGGAGGGGAAGGGGTTTGAGGGGGAGGGAGGTGAAGATTTATCTAACTGTGCTATCTTCTTTATAATCGTTTAGCCGCATAGAGGCAGTATAATTGCGAACGCCATCTTAATCTCTGCAACAAAGAGCTGCTAATGCTTCCTATATAGTAGCATCAGTTCGAATCTTTTTTCGTGTTGCATATCACTAACTAAATGATTGAACGACAGTTTCTTTACTACATATAGAGGAAGGGAGATATGCTAAATGAAACAGGTGATAAAGCTGGAAAGTGGGAAAAAAACTCATCAAATTCCAAGTATTTTTTCATCACTCATTACATAGTGAGGACAGGTCATATGTCTCTGCATTAGAATGCTGAGGATTTTCGTTTGAAGTGGAGAGGGTAAAGGGGATGAAGAGAGGATTAATAGACAATTGTTCTTTAACGAGAATTTCTTAAGAGAAAATGATCTTGAGGCGATGAAAGGAAGGTGCTTCTTTATACTGAAATGGAGTGAAAGTATTAAAGATAAAATGATACAGTTTTTCAATGAGAAGAAAACTTCCTGACAGATTGACTAAAACCGAAAAATTTCGCATTTTCTGGGTTAGAAAGAGTGAGAAGGGTGTGAGATGGATAGGATTTGATTATAAGCCGATCAGCACCTTTCCTTAGTCCTTTCGACATGCCAATATTTTTAGCGGTAGTAAATCGAAAGCAATCACAACATTATGGACAAATGGTTGGCATCGTTATTCAACAAAACCGATCGATGTTTATCTGATCAATGGAGATCACGATTCGATTATGAAAAATGAAAATTCTCACATTCTTAGTGATATTTTTGCATATATATTTAAGTAATCCCAAAAAATATTTACAATTTTATTGTAGTAAAGGTGCATCGTCTACTGCCGCCATATTGCAATTCTTCGCTTCTTGAAGTTGAATTGGCTTTTTTTGCAATTTAACCCTAAAGCTTGTATGTTAGTAATATTCTCATTGAAAATTTGATCATAAAGGTGCATCAATTTATTGCTTATTTAAATTGTTTTTGCGATTATATTACATTTATATGTTTTATTCGCTTTTTGATAAATTTTAAAGTTCAATTGAAGGTGATGATCTTAATGAATAGATATGTTGAATATCATTGAGTGATACCTTATGATCGCTATATGGTGCAAAGCGTTTTTTTAATTTTAGACTAAGGTTGTATGACTTATAACTCAGGTAAGTTTCATAGTTATGACAGTGTCTCTCTATTTCCACGACCAGTAAATCGCCTGAGGCGATGAAAGATATTTTCGTCTGAGGGCATTGCTAGTAGTCTCCTATAGCAGTTTAATTCTTACTGCTTCATATAAACAAGTATTAAGTAAACGTTTTCACTAAACCAATGAAAAAGTATTAGGGAGTTGGAAGTGATTCACGTTTGGAAGATCACATCTTTGGGCTTTTCTTGTGAATAGATTTTTATGCCTATTGTCTTTTGAGAAAAGAAGCACTTTATTCGTCTCGTAAAATAATGCAGTTATTTTGGAAGTTTAATTTTTCTATTTTCAAAAATTTTTTTCAAATTTTGCAAGAAAAGAATTCATTCCGGGAAATTAGCTGATAGTGCATTATAGTTATACTGTTGTTCATTTCATGTGCAAATTGTCGGCGAATGCATAAGGTGCATATATGGATTTCGTGAAGCCGTGTGACTATGGGTAACACATAGCAACGGTGGAGCGTTCGATTACGCGCACATATGTAATGACCATGGTTACGCCGTAAAGACCAGCCAGCTGGCTTAGCTATAAGCGACGGACATGCTAGACAGCGTTCGGCTGTCAAGCACTCAACGGTGCATAAAAGCGCAATCAGAGCAGTTTAGTAAACGCAAGGTACGTTTTGCGTAGGACAAGTCGTCTATCTCTTCGTCACTCTTCAAAGATCGTTGTTTCGATCGCTGTCTATAGCAACAATTTTCAACTTCTTTTCCCATCAAAATGGGTAAGTTATTTCATCATTGCCATTATTGAAAATTATTTTGCAATAATTTTTGAAAAATAGTTTTAATATTTTCCGCTAATATTCATTTGTTATAATGTTTATGATCATTGAGTCACAGCCTATTGTTTTCAATCCCCCCTCCCCCTCCCAAAAAGAAGGGATCGGTGTATAGAAAAATGAAAAAAAAAGAAAAGTTTATTTGATTTTTTCAGATGAAGTATTTTTAATATTGTAAATGCAGATATGTCGGATTCTTTAATTGCATAAAGCAAGTAAAGAGTGTTATTTAATTCCTTTTGTATTCATTAGAAATCTTAAACAATCATCATTGATAACATGTAAAATTTAGTTTTCGATTATATTATTTCGAATATTTCAATAGATTCTTTCTTCTAAAAGTTTGCTTTCCTATCTTTATTTCAAAAATCTGTTTTATTTCTTTTTTATTATTTTTATTTTTTTTCTATTTCCAAGTATTTCTAAAAGCTCATTGCCTAATATAGTCAAAAAGAGTAGGAATCAATTAGCTATTTATGAAGTAGTTTTGTTTGATTGAAATTAACTATAGAATTTAAGTATTTATTAACAATTATAATATGTGATTTTAATTTGTAGCATCATTACCGAATGAAGGCGAAAAAACATATCCATGTGAAATATGTGGTCGACAGTTCATCAAGACTAGCCTTGTAAGTCGTTATTTTGTCGTTCTTTTTCCTCTAATTTTCCGTTCATTTTTACAGTGTTTTTCTGAGATGTTAGATGAAATCAGTTAGGTTACTTTACAAAACTCTACTTTTTAAATTCAAATAAACTAATTGTAATATGTCGGAAATATTTATGCATCTAGAATTGTAGAGCAGTACCTTTTATATAGTACCACATTAGTACCACATTATAGAGCATTAGATGACTCCCTTTAGAGAAAAAAAAAGAGCGAATAGCATAAAACAGGTTGATCTTTAAATGTTTTATGATCCATAGAGAATGTGCATAACATGCGAAACGTTAAGGATGCCCACTATTGAAGTCGGCATTCGGTATTACTTTCCATCAAATTTTCTTATGATACTATAGAAGTGTTCATTAAGTTTTCAAAATAAATAAATCACTCGTCATTTAATTTTAAAACATTTCTTTAAGTTTTATTCACACAGAAAAACTGCAGCCTTTCAGGAAAAACATCAGCCTGTTTGTAAAAAAATGAGCAAGTCACGAAGAAAAGTCTTCGATTCGGGAAAACAGCGAGCAACTGGATCGGATGTGACGATCAATGATGTTCGCAATGCACAGAGAGAACGTGAAAAGGTTTTCTCTTCTACGTTTAGAAGCGTTCTGTTATTTGTTATTCCACTTCCTTCTATATAAATACGTATATATGTAAATATAAATATAAATAAAGATATAAATAGGAATATAAGTCCTATATGTACGTCAGCAAATTTCTTTGAATTTCATCTATTTCTCCTCTTAATTAATTATATTGTGAGAAATATTATAATAATAATAAGACATATTTCAGCTGTTTATTTATTTATTCAATTATTTCATAAATTCCGCAATCCAATGAAAGCATAAAATCTACATTTCTTTATGAGTTCCTCTTCTATCATTTTCCTCTCATTTCGATAAAATTAAAACCCAGGTAAATTCATTAATTATGTTAATTAATTGCCAGCTTGGTGGTACATATCCACGACCAAAAACAAGTTGGCGTGAAAAGCATGAAACATTCGTAAGTGCAGTCTCGGCATCACGACAAGTCGACTACGCATTGAAAACGGGTACACCATTACCACCACCACCAAAGACATCATTACCGAAAGGTAAAACAATTTCTTATTATCTTTCAAATATTCAAATACAATGGCATGTTGTTTATGCACTTGTGTGAATGGATTGCATAAACTCTGACTGTAATAACCGCATGAAAAATTTTATGGATTGCGACACCTCATTTGTTAATATGAAATCAGTGAATATATGAAATTCTCGATAAAATCATTTCCCATTGGCGAAGCTTTAATAAGGAAACTTTAAATAGCTTTATTAGCAGAATGATGGGCAAAGTATGTGAGGGTCCTCGATTTGTGAGAGAGATGGATCATCAATCTAGATGGTCTGCATGTTTAGCATGAGATTATAACTTTGTGCATATGATTTGAAATGTTTTCATTAGCGTTTTTTTTTTTGCATGCTCATTACTCTTATTAACGAATGGAATAAAAATTTTTTAAGATTCTTTCGTTTTTTGAGTCATAAAAATGCTTCTGGTAGAAGATCAGCGCAGGTTTGTTCTTTTGTAGTGAAGTATTAGTCTAGCAAATGAATTTTTTTACAATAAAACATTTCCCCTGGGAATTAGTAAGTTTTCCATTCTTTTCCACTCTTTTTTCCACTTTTTTTCATAGTTTTTAGTTTCTTCGTAGGTCGTCTCCTGAGCTAACACTTATCTATCACGGTCCATATCATATCAGCACATTTATCAAACAACAAAAATCTTAGTGTGAAGTTAATTATATTTATTCAAGAGGATTTTGAAATATTTGTTCCATTAGAAAAAGAATATAAAAATATCCCGAAAAAAGTTTTCAGTTCTTTCCATAGATGATCTGGAAGCATTAGTACGGAAACATTTACGTACTGATGATGGTAATTGCAAATTGGTCGACGATCAATCAACATCAATAAGAGAATCTGAAACAAACGGTCTTTTTAATGATGTTTTTTTTCCTGTTCGTCGCTGTTGTTGTCTCGTTGCTTCTTTGTTTTGTTTTTTTGTTTGTTTGTTTTTTTTTTTGCATTGCTTTGTTGTTGGTGCCATTGTAAATGAATTCGATTGTTATGGGTGTTGCATTTTGCATTTTGCATTTTCGCGGGTTTTTTTTTGCACTAATGGACTGCATCAGAAAAAGATAGCTTTTATGGATGATTGATGCTTGGTTACTAAAATCCTAGCAAGTGCGAGCTATTTAGATGTGATAATGCTTTATCTCGAAGATAATCGTCAAATTTCTGTCGAATTTTCTTCCTCCTTCGCGTCTCCAAACTTTTTTTTGAAATAAAATTTTTTTTTTGGTAAATAAAATAATATCTTACATAGGTTAATTCAGTTTTCACTGAGGTAATGAGTATACAAATATTTTCGTAGTTTAGTTAATGTAATGTTTTTTCTTGTATATTTTCCTTGCAAATTTTTTATTGATAAGATAGAATATTCTCTATGGAATTTTGACTAGCTATAACAGTAACATATAAAGCTTCAAGCCCATTTTTATAGTTTTATGGCGCGAAAATGAAGGAATGAGTTGATTTATGAATTTTATTGAAATTTGTTGGAACACGTATTCTTTCTTTAAGACAATTTACATAAATATTAGTTATTGGGTGGAACTTTTATTGAAAATTTCGGAAAACTATGGAAAATGGGTTCTTTCGAGGAAATTTTTTTTTAGTTTCTAATCGAAAATGTTTCATTTTGCTTCTTTTTCTCCTCCCAACTTATTAGCGCGTTCACTATTTCTTACTGTTACAGTAAGCATGTGAAGAAGAACGTTTGAGATAAGAATGACTGTTAAACAGTCGTTTCATTTCTCAATAATAGGCGATATATTCTCAAATGTTATAAGCATAAATACCGTTCCATAAGTCGGCGTAAAATTATTCATAACGATTAATTTATTGATCGTTGGTTTTTATATATATGCATTGATGTATCTGTTACTTATTTATGGAATAATTTAATTCTAAATAATCTAAAAAGTAATGATTTAATTCTAAATAATCAAAAAAGTAATATGTAATTTTAGATTACGTGCAATGTGAATATTGTGGAAGGAATTTCAATGCGAATGCTGCCGAAAGGCATATACCTTTTTGTCGAGATCAATATGAACGTAAAGGACCAGTGAAAATGAATGCACACACCGCAAGACCTTTATTATCGAAACACAATAACACGGTTGGTTAACATTTATATATGAGATGAATAATATTAAAAAAAATATTAATGAATAATAAATTATGAAAAAATTGTTGGAAATTTTAGTAATTGAGTTAAAAAATCACCTCACTAGTTAGTTTTGTTTTAGCCTCTCCGAGGTAGTTCTTGTTTAGTTCTTTCTAATATATCTCGAGGTAGCTTATATTTTACCTTGAGGAAATATCGAATAAATTTTCAAAAATATTCCCCCTTTTGTTGATAGTAAAGAAACCCGTAAATAAGCTCCAACTACTATCTTGAATTGAATTCCTTTACGGTGAGAGACGTTTTTAATTAGCGTTATTTAATCATTTGCAGAAGTATTTCTCGACATAGTAAAAAATGAAATCGAAAAGAAATCTTATTGAAGGCAAAGAATGCACCACCATGGGGTATGACTCCACCAAGTGGACATTCCGTGTCATCGCAAAAAGTCGAAACACCGCCTCGACCACCACATGGACGTGGGTCTTCTAGACGCGCATCTATGGAGAGAGAAAGGTCGAGCACCACTGCATCTAGGCAATCACCAGTTCGAGCAACCGCAAATAGTGCCAGTATCGCTCATAGAAGCAATTTGCCCACTCCCGTAAAGTAAGTTGGTAATTAGAAAATTTTGAAAAATGTGGCATGGAAAAAAGCGGAAAAAGAGGAAAGAACAAAAAGCGGAGTATAGAAAATCATGTAAATATATTGTGCCAAACTTTTTTGCGTACTTTATATATTCTCAAATTGTTATAGGTTGTTAATTTTCTTTTACTTAGATTAGAGTGCCTGTATCTATATCCTTTGCCCTTTTAATTATAGGCGATTGTTGCATATTTATCGACGAGAAAGTGCGCATAATGAGTAAGTAAAATGTCGTTCAGCTTGTAATATTTAGCAACAATTTGAATTTTTTTCGGAGACTGGAATCTACTCCTAAATTTTAGAAAAAAAAAAGAAAATTGGCGCTCAGTCATTTACTGCCCTCTTCCCTTCTCTCCCCCCACTAAGATATTTTACCAACTAAACAATTAAATCTAAAAAATTCGCTTCTTTTCCAAAAAGGTAAACCCACAAATGGTTTTTTGAATGCAGGAAACCGCGCTGAAATCGTATGTTATCATCCGAATGTTCTTTATCTGCATACCTTTTACTGTCTGTGATTCCGCGTGTGTCTGTGTGTCTGTGCCTGGGTGCCCGTGCGCATATCCGTTTGACTATCTACCTTTCTGTGTGTCTGTGTACGCTTGTCTGCGTGTAGGAAGCCTAAGCCCAAACCTGAGCCTAAGCACAAGCCTGAGGTTAGGGCTAAGCCGGAGGCTAAGCCTAATCTTAAGCCCAAGCTTAGGGCTAAGACTAAGCCTTAGGCTGAGTCTGAGCTTAAGCCCTAAGCGTAGGTCCAAGCCCCCACCTAAGCCTACGCCTAAGCCTCAGCCTAAGTCTAATGCTAAGTCTAGTCCTCAGCCTATGCCTAAGACTAAGTTTTGATCCAAGGCCTAAGCCTATGCTTAAATCTAAGCCCAAGCCCCAAATCTAGGTCTAAGCCCAAGCATGAGCCTAAGAATGAGCCTAAGCCTAAACTTGAGCCTGAGTCCTGAGTCTACGCCTGACTTTAAGCACAAGAAGAAGCCTAAGCCTGAGCCTGGGTGTCTAGGCCTGAGCTCAACCATGAACCTGAGCTTGAGCGTAAGCCTGGGCCTAAGCCTGATCCTGAGGCTTAGCCTGGTCCTAAGCCTGAGCTTTAGGCAAGACTTAAACCTAAGCCAATGCCTGAGCCTGAGCCCTCAGTCTAGATCTGACCTTGAGCCTAAGTCTGAGCGTGAGCCTAAGCCTGGGCCTCGAGCTAAACCTGACCCTAACTCTAGGCTTCAGAATGACGCTAAAGCTCAGCGTAAGCCCAGCCTTAAGCACAATGCTAAGCCTCAATTCACGCCTAATGCTGAGGCTAAACCTAAGCTTAGGGCAAAGCCTGAGGCGAAGCCCAAGCCTAAAACTAAGCCTGGCCCTAAGGTTAAGCCTAGTCCAAAGCCTAAGCCTGAGCATAATTATAAGCCGGGGCTTGAGCCTGAGCGTAAGGCTAGGCGCTAAGCCTGATTCTAAGCTACGACTCGGCTCAGGCCTAAAACTAGGTCTAAGCCTAAGCCTGAGCTAAAACCCAGGTCTAGGGCTAAGGCCAAACCTGAGCCTAAGCGTAAAGCTAGGTATTAAGCCTAAGCCCGAGCCTAAGCCTAAGCCTGAGAATAAGCTTGGCCTGAGCTTAAGCCCAAGCCGTAAGCTTGAGCCTAAGTCGGAGCCTGAGGATGAGCGCAAGGCTAAGTGTTAAGCTTAGGCCTGAGCCTACGCCCAAGTCTGAGCCTGAGTCCTAAGCCTAGGTTTAAGCCTGAGCCTAAGCTAAAGCTTAGACCTAAGACTGCGCCTATGCTCAAGCCTTAGCCCAAGCTCTATTCCTAAGCCTAAGCCGTAGCCTGAGAATGAGCGCAAGGCCAAGTGTTAAGCCTAAGACTAAGCCTACGCCGAAACCTGAGTCTAAGCTTAGGTATAAGCCTAAGTGTCAGCCTGAGCCTAAGCCCAGGGCGAAGCCCAAGCCTGATTCTAAGCGTAAAGATAGGCCTTAAGCCCGAGCCCGAGTATGAGCCTGAGCCTGAACTTTAGCCTAAGATTAAGCCCAAGTCTGAGCCAAAGCCTAAGCCTGAGCCTAGACGTAAGGCCAAGCGTTAAGCTCAGGCCTGAGCCTAAGCTTGAGCGTAAATCTAACATCAGCCTGAGTGGAAACTTAGGCCTAAACTAAACCCTGAACGTCAGCCTAAGAATTATGCTGAGCCTAGTTCTCAACCTATGCCTGAGGCTAAGTTTCAATCCAAGGCCTAAGCCTATGCTTAGGTCTACGTCCAAGCCCTTAATCTAGATCTAGGCCGGAGCCTGAGCCTAAGCTTAAAGCTGAGACTGGGTCGTAAGTCTAGGCCTGACCCTGAGCCTAAGCCTGAGCCCAAGCATGGGCCTGAGCCTAAGCGTCCGCCTGAGCCTGAGCCTGATCCTGGCGCTAAGCCTGGTCCTAAGCCTGAGCTTTAACTAGACCTACGCCTAAGCCTATGCCTGAGCCTGAGCCCTGAGTCTAGGCCTGATCTTAAGCCTAGATTTGAGAGTGACGCTGAGGCTAAGCGCAAGCTCAAGCCTAAGCACAATGCTCAGCCTCAACCTATGCCTAATGCTGAGACTGAGACTAAGCTTAGCGCTAAGCTTAAGGCGGAGACCAAGCCTAAGACATGAGAATATGCCTGATGCTAAGCTAACTCTGAGCATATGCCTGAGGCTTAGTTTCACTCCCAGGCTCAAGCCTAAGCTTGGGCGTAAGCCTGAGCCTAAGTCTGAAACTGAATCCTAAGTCTAGGAATGAGTCTGAGCCTAAGCCTAACCCAAGCTAAAGATTAAACCGAGCCTGAGCTCAATGCTGAGCCTGAGCCTGAGCCTATGCCTAAGGCCAAGTTTTAATCCTCGGCCTAAGCCTAAGTTTGAGCTTACGACTTGGCCTAAACCTGAGCCTGAACCAGAGCCCAAGCCTCAGCTTAATCTAAAGATTAGGTGTAGAGCTGAGCCCAAGTCTGAGCCTAAGGTTAAACCTATTCGTTGGACCTAAGCCCGAGCCTAAGCCTAAGCGTAGGCGCAAGCGTAATCCTAAGCTTGAGCTAAAGTCTGAACCTGACTCTTAGAACAGTGATAAGCACAGGGCCGAGCCTATGCCTGAGGCCGTATTAATTATATTCATAAACCTAGGCTTAAGCCCGAGAGCAAGACGTAGGCGTACATCTAAGCCCAAACCTGAACCTAAGAAAACCCTGAGCCTGAGTCCTGAGTATACGCCTGAGCCTAAGCCTAAGCATAAGCCTAAGCTTCAGATTAAGCCTGAGCCTAAGCCCGCGCCTCAGCCTAAGCCTAGTCTGAGTCTGGGACTAGGGCTGAGCCTCATCATGAACCCAACCCTAAGCCTAAGCCTAAGCCTGAGTCGTGAGTCTAGACCTGAGCCTGAGCCCAAGCCTAATTTTACGCCTAATCCCAAGCCTAAGCCTGAGCTTATGCTTATCCTAAGTTCTAATCCTAGGTCTAAGCCTAAGCGTGATCCTGGGCTTGAGCCTGAACCTGAATCTAAGCCCGAATCTAATGTTTTGTCTGAGCCTAGTTCTAAACCTAAGCCTGAGCCTAAGTCTTAGCCTAGGCTGAGGCTAAACCCGAGCCTAAGCCCAAGCGTAAACCTGAACTCAAGCTAAAGCCTAGGCCTAGAGCTAAACCTAAGCCTGAGCCTGAGCTCAAACCAGGCGTTAAGCCTAAGCCCGAGCATGAGCCTAAGGTCTAAGCATGACCGTAAGCCTACACGTGAGCCTGAGCCTGAGTCCTGAGCTTAAGTTTAAGCCTGATCCTGAGCCCAAGCTTGAGCCTATTGTTAAGCATAAGCCTAAGCCTAAGCCCTAAACTTATGTCTATAAATAAGCCTGAGCTGAAGCCTCAGGCTGAGCATGTGCCTGATGCTAAGTCTAACCCTGAGTCTATTCCTGAGGCTGAGTCCCAGTCCTAGGCCTGGACGTAAGCTTGAGCCTAAATCCAAACCCTGAGTCTAGGTCTGAGTTCAGTACTGAGCCTGAGCGTAAGCCTGAACCTAAGCCTGAGCCTGAGCCCTGAGTCTTGGCCTGAGCTTAAGCTTGAGCCTAAGATCCAAGCCCTAGCCTGGAAACAAGCCTGAAACTAGTGTTGAGTCTAAGCTTAAACCCAAACCTAAGCCTTAGTCCAAGCCTGAGCTACGACCTGAGCCCGAGCATTACTCTGGGTTTCAGACAACCTAAGCCTGGGTTTGAGCCTAAGCTTAGGCCCAAGTCCAGTCCTTAGCCCAATGCTGAGCCTGACCCTGAGCTTATGCCTGAGGCTTATTTTCAATCCGAGGCCTAAACCTAAGCTCGAGCCTAAGCCCAAGCTCTAGGCGTAGGTCTGAGCCCAAGCCTGAGCCTGAGCCTAAGTCTGAGTCTATTAATAAGCGCGAGCTTAAGCTCAAACCTAAGCCATAAGCCCTGAACCTAAGTCTCTGCCTGAGCGTAAGCTAAGCGTAAGCCTGAGTCGGAGCCTGATGCTAAGCCTAAAGCTGAGCTTGAGCCCAGAGTCTAGGCCAGAGCCTAAGCTTGAGCGTAAAACCCAAGCCTGAGCCTGAGCCTAAGCCTGAGTCTATTAATAAGCGCGAGCTTAAGCTCAAACCTAAGCCATAAGCCCTGAACCTAAGTCTATGCCTGAGCGTAAGCTGAGCGTAAGCCTGAGTCGGAGCCTGATGCTAAACCTAAAGCTGAGCCTGAGCCCAGAGCCTAGGCCAGAGCCTAAGCTTAAGCGTAAGACCCAAGCCTGAGCTTGAATCCAAGCCTGAAACTGAATCCAAGCTTGAGCCTAAACCTAAACCTAAGCCTAATCCTGAGTTACGACCTGAGCCCAAGCATTAGTCAGGGTTTAAGGCAGCCTAAGCCTGGGTTTGAGCCTAGGCCTAAGCCCAAGCCCAGTCATTAGCCTAATGCTGGGCCTAACCCTGAGCTTATGCCTGATGCTTATTTTCAATCCCAGNCCGGAGCCTGAGATAAAGCCTGGGCATAAGCCTGAGCTTAATGCTGAGCGTAGGACTGAGACTAAGTCTGATCCCGTGCTTAAGTCTGAAACTTTTGTTGAACCTGGGTTTGAGCCTCAGCCTGCCCTGACCCTGAGTCGGAGCCTAAACTCACCTACGGCCTGAGCTCAAGTCTGAGCCTGAGTCCTGTGTCTAGGCCTCATCCTAAGCCTAAGCCTAAGCCTAGGAATGATTCTGAGCCTAAACCTGAACCTAATATTAAGCCCAAGCTTGAGCCTAAGCGTAAGCCTAGGCTTCGGCATAAGCCTAAGCCTTAGCCTGAGCCGGAGTCTATGCCTAAGCCTAAACCTAAGCGTGTTCTTGAGCCTAAGCGTGAAGCGAGAGTTATCCGTCTGAGCGTGAGCATAAGCCTGAGCCTAAATCGAAGCCTAGGCCTGAGCCTAAGCTTGAGATTGATCCTGAGTCCTGATTCTAAGTCTGAGTCTAAGCCTAAGCCAAAGCCTAAGCCTTAACCTAATGTTAGGCCTAAGTCTAAACCTAAGTTTATGCCTAAGCCTAACCTGAACCTAAGCCTTAGTCTGAGCTATAGCTGAACCCTAGGCCTAGAGTTAAGCCCAATCCTGAGCTTAAGTCTAAATATGGAAGTTAAGCCCAAACTCGAGCCTAAGCCTGAACCTAATGTCACTACTAAGAGTTAAGCTCAAGCCTAAACCTAAGCCTGAGCCTGAGCTGTAGCCTGAGCAGAGACCTCAGCATGAACCTAGTGTTAGGCCTAAACTTCAGCCTAAGCCTGAGCCCAATCATTAGCCTAATACTGAGCCTGACCCTGAGCTTATGCCTGATGCTTATTTTCAATTCCAGGCCTAAACCTAAGCTTGAGCCTAAGCCCAAGCCCTAGGTATAGGCCTAAGCCCAAGCCTGAGCCTGAGCCTAAGTCTGAGCCCAATGTTAAGTTCAAGCTCATGAACATGCCTAACCCTGAGCCTAAGCCTAGGCCTCTGCCGAAGACTAAGCTTGAGCCCATGCCCAACACTGAGCCTAAGATTAAGCTTGTGCCTAAGCCTTAACCTAATGTTAAGCCTAAGTCTAAACCTAGGTTTATGTCTAAGCCTACCCTGAACCTAAGTCTTAGTCTAGGTTATAGCTGAACCTTAGGCCTAGAGCTGAACCTAATCCTGAGCTGAAACCTAAACATGGATGTTAAGCCTAATCTCGAGCCTAAGCCCAAGCCTGATGGTGAG
The DNA here is from genome assembly GCA_006503575.1 of Baylisascaris schroederi. NCBI lineage: Eukaryota > Metazoa > Nematoda > Chromadorea > Rhabditida > Ascarididae > Baylisascaris > Baylisascaris schroederi. Next base: position 13,920 of record QEWY01000001.1, read on the forward strand.
CCTAAGCCTGAACCTAATGTTAAGCCCAAGCTTAAGCCTAAGCGTAAGCCTGAGCCTCGGCATAAGCCTAAGCCTTAGCCTGAGCCTGAGCCTATGCCTAAGCCTAAACTTAAGCGTGCTGCTGAGCCTAAGCGCGAAACGGAAGTTATGCGTAAACTCAAGTCTGAGCGTAAGCATAAGCCTAAGTCTAATCGAAGCCTAAGCCTGAGCCTGAGCTTGAGACTGAGCCTGAGTTCTGATTCTAGGCCTGAGTCTAAGCCTAAGGCTGACCCTGTGCCTAAGCCCTAAACTAATGGCCTGATGTTAAGCCTAAGCCTAAACCTAGCTTAATGCCTAAGCCTCCCCTGAAGCCTAAGCCTGAACCTGAGCATATTGCTGAGCGTAAGCCCAACCCCTGTGCGTAGGTCTAAGCGTAAGCCCGATCCTGAACCTAAACCTTAGCCTAAGCTCTAGACGAACCCTAGGCCTAGAGCCAAGCCCAACCCTGAGCGTACGCTTGAACATGGGCGTTAAGCCGAAGCTCGAGCCTAAGCCTAAGCCTGATGGTGAGCCTAACCATGAACCTGATGTCACTACTAAGCTTAAGCTCTTAAGCGTAAGCCTAAGCCTTCTCCTGAGTCGAAGCCTAAGCCTGAGCTATAGCCTGAGCAGAGACCTGAGCATGAAACTAATGTTAAGCCTAAGCTCGAGCCTAAGTCTG
>QEWY01000002.1:0-10303 GCA_006503575.1 Baylisascaris schroederi
AATGCTGGAATTTTTCAAAAATTGTTCGTATAAGAGTTCAATCTAGTCAACTTTTTTTGCACTTCTTTAGCGGTTTCATGCATTGGAAAAAAGGAAAGGGAATTAATTTGCACTTATCGAAGCAGTATTTCAAAAATTGGTGCTGATATAAGATTGCGATAAATGCAGTAGCCGAATTTTTAATTAGAGAAATTTGTATGTTCGTAGAAATTGCGCAGTATATAAGTAGAGCATTAGTATATGTAAACCTATGTTTGAAAGACGCATCATTGTGTGTGTGTGTGTACGATAGTTTATCCAGCAATTTCGACTCATGAATCACTAAAGTGGTCTAACTTGTATTTTGCGTATGAGCCTCCCCTTCCACCTCGCCATAGCAGCAATTCAATCAGTCCTCCCGCTTCAAACAGAATTATGCTAGATCACAAATTGCCCGAAAATTCGCAAGAAGCTTGCATCCAAGTGCATTTTCGTTTCACGATTTTAGGGCACAGAAAAAAAATCTTTACTAGAAATGTTTCGCACACCCCGATGACTTAAAACACAAAATTTTAGTTATCAACATTCTATTGCTTGTTGGATTTTATAAAGTTGGTTGTTGTGAAAGCGCATATCACAAATAATACCATCTTTGACGAACTCTATCTGTTCACTGAAGATTGCACTTTGTTTAGCTAAATGCAACAGTCCACGTTGTTTACATTCAGTCAAGTTCGTCGCAAAAAATGAGTAGGTTTTCATTGTACAATGAACGTCTCCAATATGAAGTTTACGCAAACAATTTGATATGAGTGATAAATTCAGCATATGAGGTGGAGAGCCTTTAGTTGGCTAATAGACATATATCTGATGTAAAAAAATCAAATCATTCCGAGTGCAATTCTGAGAAGAAACGCTTCATAAAAACAATTTCGAGAAAATACAGCCAAATGCGCTTTTTCTCAATTTTGAGTAAGTATGTTGTCAATTTTAGTACACATTTATGAAGTAAAAAAATGTCAGGAAACACTGAATGATGAGAGCATTGTGCTTTGGCGATAGAAATTAATTAAAGGAAATAAGCGACGCTCATATTGTAATATCAGTGAAGTAGCAGTTATATAGGACAATATATTACAGTACAGTAAATAGCAAGAATAATAAAGAAGAATGAATATAAAACAATAGTATCACGTTGATGTCAAAAGACAGTCAAACTCACTCACTTAGACGCTCTCCGAATAACTGTTTGAACAAGTCTTTTTTTTTAAAATTAGATGCTCAAAATTTGTTGAAGCAATGAGTGATGAAGTTTGTCTAAAAATTAATTCAATCCTATTATGATGCTTTTTTTCTGAGCAAATATTTGCGACGAAAATAGAACCAGAAGCTGATAAACGAAACATTGCACAATTTTTGAAAATACTCAAACAAATTAACTTATTGAAAAGAGTCTATCAAATGTCATCGATAAACGACATCAATTATTTGCGTGATTTGCAGAAGCATTTACGAATGCTGCAGTGAATATGCTACAACATAAATAAATATATTTCACAAAGAAATGCAGCCTACTGCTTTTTCTCTTCCATCGAATATTTTCGAATATATTTTAAGTGAAGAGAATTGTTTTGAAAGAAGCAAAAATCATAATTTTTTCCGCCTTATTCAAACAAAAAAGGAAACAACACAATCTCGCCAGTAATCGGCAATCAACAGTGAAGCAACTGCCAACTGATAGCGGTAATTGTTGCGTTTACTTACAGTGGCTGACTGCTAAACGATTCTTTACACCCACACACATCATCTCTGTTAGCGCTAAGTGTTCTCGTATATAAGAGCAGGTGTATTATATGTTGGGCACCCTGAAATGACATGCATCTGCAAGCGAATATGGGGCCATCCTGCACCAGCAAGCTTCAACAGAACTCTGTAAAACACAGTGTCACTATTCCTTCCGTGTTTTATGGTTTACCTTACAATAGTTCACCTTACAGCTATGTAGCACCACAGACATGAATAATTTCAACCCACTCACCATCTCCGATCCACAGGACGGGTATGACAGCCAGTGGAAGTGTCGCAGATCATACCCATCCCATTTTAACTGTTGCCACTTTTATTAACTGATCGTTCGATTGCTGACCACTTGGGGCTGGAAGTCACCAAGCGGTCAAGCAGTATGCTAATATCTTAGACCGTAATCACGGCACATCAGTTGTTCGAAATCTGTGCAGAACGCATAGACCACACAGGAACTTCTCTCAGATCATACTAGTACAACATTGACTTTGATGCTATCGCGGTAATCAACACCATAGCAGATAAGTTAGGGAGGAATTTTTTTTTTTTGGAGAAAGAAATGCGAATATTTCATTTCATGACTTTTCTTAGAGAAAAAAGACCTTCCGGCTTTAGCATATCGAAAACAGTTATTGCATCGAGTGGAATTTTTTAAAATGGCAACATATTTGTGGAAAATTTCGACGCTTTGATAATTTTTTCCTCAACGTAATAAATTTCATTTAACACCTGATTCCTCTTGTGATGATCACATGAATGAATCGAATAGCAATCGTATATGGGTAAGAAGATTCTAAAAATACAAAGTCCTAAGTTCAAGAGCACACTTAATTGTCAATGATATCGCTGAATGTTTATCACACTTTCGAGACAAGTGCATCTGCTTATATATTCGTAAATATTATATAAATGTGCCCTTATATGTGCGCCTCAAAGAACGAGCAGTGAGAATCCAACGCTGCGCCATCAAATATTCGCCGCAAGGCCTTCGCAGATTCTTTTAAAGGAAGTGAAAATACTGAAGTTGTTCTTTGGAATGCCTCCAAAAATTAAATCACCTCTTCGAAAGCGATAAAGTGAGATCCATCGGCCGATTCAAGCAAGACGTGAACATATAATGCATCTCTGCGAATATATCAATGGTAGAAGAAAAAAGCGCAGAAGAAGACACTTTTCATGGAATCTTACGTTCTGCTATGTTTTGCCTGGTCCGTTCCTGATTCTCTATCTCTCCATGATCCTAAACGCAGGACAGTCATCAGAGACAGATGGTCATGCCTGATTAGACTATTCTATTACTCTATCAACTCTGGTCAGTTACAATGCAAAGCAAGCCATTTCCAGTACAGCAGCAGTGAAAATGTTCATGCTTACTTTGCAGATGTGGATCGGTAAAAAAATGCTCGCTAACTGAAGAATGAAAACATTCCTTGGATGAAGTGACTTCCTATGCCAAATGTTTCCTCAGTGGAAAATGATATAAAGTTAGTGGACAGCTAAGCGAACAAAAAAATCGTTAGGAGCAAACGCAATTACACACCTGAAATTGCACATTGTCGCATTGTAATCTATGAAATACGTACACATCAACATCAATTAAGAGCTTTGAAAGCGTACATATAACGATAACGAGAGGCAATCGCTGATATCGGTATGCGCACATGGAAGGGTCACAAGAATTTCAGGCCAGAGTTCGTGACTGGTAATGAGAAGGAAACAACCGGGAATTACTTTGTTCACTTTCTTTTAAAGTTTAATCAATTTTGCAATATTTTGTCGCAACAAAATAGGAAGCGAAATCATTCAGGAAATTGTAGCGGAAGTAGAGGACGGAACCCCACTTGTTTTCGTAACATTTGCTACGTGTGTGTTTTTGAAAATGTGATCATCTTTGGAACAGGAAAAAAATATGCTGCGGAAGTGTGTGATCTTCTGTTATCATTTCACGCGTTTCGCAAGCGCTAATAACGTCAGTGAAAGACGCCAAAGATCAGCTGCAGAAAGGATCAACAAAACACCATATGTTTGGGAATTTATTAATGTAATAATGTGAAGAGTCGATTTATGAGTAAATACTGCCTCTATAAGAACTATCACTTATATAGTTAATAGAGTTGCGAATGCTGATATGCATTATGGTAATGCAAGAAACATTTTTAAAAAGTATTTACTACACGACAAGAGAGTCTTAAATGATGCCGAAAGTACCGTCTTTATCGCATAACATTCGGCAACAATCGGGAGAAGAGCAACTCGTAATCTGCTCGACAGGTAGTGCGATGTTTTGTTCGTTTTACAAAGGCGAACATTTTGCTGGGTTGCTGTTATATTACTGTGATTTCAGGGCAGTTGTATTCTATCACTTTCCCTATCTGCTCTCATTCGTCTCCACAGTTCGTTATTTCCATTGTGTACTTTTCCATCTGCCTATCTCAAAAAAAAAAAATAATAAAAATATGGAATCCTCCCTCCACTTTACATCGAAGCTATTAATTCCTCCATCGAAAAAAATGGTAGCAACAAAAATAGTGCTTACCATTTCAGATATTTCAATATGAAGAGGCATATATTTTCACCAAGTACACATGTTGCATTTATTGAAGAATGGCAGAAACGTAGCCCTAGTACCTAGAATTTATATAAAATTTTAGCGTATAAAGCGTTTGGTAGTGGAATATTCAGTTGTGATATATCGTTTAGTGAAATGGGATGACCTATGAAGTATTTCCATCAATTGGTTTTGCTGAAACTCCTCTCCATTGAATAAGACGATCGAGAAAGCGTTGAAAATTGTACTCCTCGAAAAGGAACACCAAAGATTACATGCACAAGGTAGTGGAAGCATGAAAGTGACGACTGAGTTCCTCTTCATTGACATTTAAACTCAAAGATCAAAAAACTTCGTCACAACACCATTTTAATCTATCTTTGATGCTTGAGCACCTCATCCACGAAAGAAACACACTATCAGTGACCCAGATGTTGCGACACTTCCGAGGAAACTCGAACATTCGTATGTTTGAGCTATGCTCACGCAATGCTTGAAATCAATAGCAGCTGGCAACAGTGAGGAGCTACCTCAAACCGTCATCGCTGTGCGGACGTGGGCTGTCCGACAACAGCTCGTTCAAGTTCAAGTGGCATCCTCTCTGCTCCTCTGATCATTTACATTTGTATTTCATCGCTCTCTGTCGTACGTTAACGTTCAAGCGTGTGGTTGAGCACGCTTCTCGTCTGCCCAGTGTTCCTATGGGTCACGATACTGCTGCCCCATCGAAGCGTCGCGACTACGCCTTCGGCGTGTGTCGCCCTCGTTGAGTTTGGAATGGCGGCTGGCGCGTGGTCATCGCCGCAGCCAGCTCGATTGAAGACCACAAAGGGCAGTACAACCCATCCCCCACGACGCATATAAAAACGCGAGTTTACGCCGAATGGAAACGTTCCCAGGCAATTCGTTCTCACCGGCGACGAGCCGATACATACATTCCTCCGGCACTCCTCAACACTACCTATGTCCAGTTTCTTTTTTTAAATGTCCAACTTTTATTTCCGAATGATCAACGGAGACCATTTTAACCACACTCTCTAGTACGTTTGTGGTATAATCTTGCCTTGAATTGGTGGTGTTTCTTTCTTCTTTTTTTTTCATGCAGGCCATCAAGATTCAACATTTCAACTGCGCACATATCGTTGAGAGGATATTTTAGCTTCTGTTGTGCGTTATTTGATTAAACGGCCACAGTTGTGCCTATAGATGAATAAATTTCAAGGTGCGAAGAACGTCATCGAATAATGAACAGCATAAATAAGAACACAAAATAAAATTTTAAAAAACAGCAATTTTGCGAAAACAAAGAGGAAATGATGGGATATTGAAGAAAATGTAGGCGGATATAACGATACGCAAATTTTTTGAGGGATATAGGTAAGCCAATTGATGATTTAGTCGAGTGCTTCCGATATCGATATTATGATGAGAAAAGGAAAAAACAGAAGNTTCCTTTTCATCTTTCGCTGCAATAAATCTATGTCCGTTTAGTAAATGTTTGCAATGAAATAAATTAGTTCTGCGTAAAAAATCATTCCACGTAAAAAATCATTCGTTTTTGAGTATTTTATTTATGTTTCATTCAGTAAATGGTAAATTAGCGAGGAAAGTATTCCTAGATATGATGCTAACAAACAAAGAGATATATCTATGAAGCAGATTTGATTTTCAGTTCGATATAAGACATACAAAAGCTGAGGAAATGAGAAAAGAAGCAGACAGCAATAACGCTGTCTCGAGCGACGTCCCTTTATTTGCATCGATTGAAGTTTATTGCTGCGACGGTCGTTCGGGTTTTTTTCTCATTCGTTCAATCCCATCGATTGCGTTTTGTCTGGAGGTGAGTATGAGGTAGTGACGCGAACGCGAGCCTAGACGTGCAACGACAGAGGACATGAGACGATGTGCTCACATTTAGTGCATTCGCGTTCTCCATCTTCATTCCAGACAGCTAGCTGCACGCAACGGCACTCACATACATAGATAAGCATACATACGCACGCAAACATGCAAGGAGGCATCACTGGAATGGGTCTGTCGAGCCTAGCTACGCACATTAGGGAGAATTAACTCGGGATAACCATCTAATGTTGACTGGCCCTTCCACAATATGTCATGTGGATGCTACCGCAAGTGGAGGATAGTGCAGTTTTGGGTACGAAATGATATGATGAACGTTGATGAGTGCCCAATGTGGATCATTCGTGGTCATCTTCTCGTGGCAGCTTTCGAAGTCGTCAAAACAATCGGGCGAAAAAGCATTCCATCAACAGAGGCCAACGTCCGCTAACACTGAGTGAAAAGCAAGTGACCATTAGCTGGAAATTAACTGCAAAATTTCAATGGTTCCCATATTCGTATGGTGTTCATTCTTAACTGGTTCGGAGAACAAAAATATGGCCTCATTTAAGAGACTGACCTTAATTACAAAGAAGAAGAAATTTTATGGCTTCAGCTTAATTTTTAGGTTATTACGGAGGATGTCGAGGGAAAAATAAGCTTTGTTGGTCTCCAAAACCTTAAATATTAGATCGGATGAACGAATGAGTCACTTTGTTGACAAATCAAGGAGGAAGTTCGAAGTGAGAGAATTGAGATTTCACACAATGCTGGCTTCTGTCACAAATTTACCATTGCCATTGGCACTGCCCTTCAAAAGATTGCCATACAGTCTTTCATGTAGTTAGTTGCAATGCACCTAATGTGATAGTGGGCTTTCGCACGAGCACGAAGCAAGATCAACACTCCGCCATCGATTCAATTCAACGGATTTCGTTCACGAATGAACATTAATGTCTAAGAAAGCAGAAATTACTAAACATAATATTCTCAAACATTTCTCTGAAGCGAAACATCTCTCTCTCTCTCTCTCTCTCTCTCTCTCTCTCTAATCGGTGTTGAAACGATCATACTTTTAGCTCACCACAATATTTACATTGCAATAATTAACTACTTTTGCAAAATTTCTAAGCAGAAAAATGCTTTCTTGCGTTCATCTAAACCTTGGATTATCATTGAGAACGATGGTGTGTGGCGTCAGTGGCAAGTGCTTCGTGCTCGTGTAACGACCAGTTACCTCTACCAGCGCTTTCGTGTACACAGCATGTTATTGTTCTTTTTTTTGTGTTGATATATAATTCACTGCCATTTTTTGCTGATTTCACAATATTGTCATGTAATTTGAAAACTTTTCATTTTTTTTTCTAAATTTTGAGAGATTTTTCGGTTTGAACAGTTGCAAAAAATGTTGCAAAAAGCTAAGATTGCTTTCGGTAAATTCTTTGCCAATGAGAAATATTCCTATGAAATGTTTTGATTCTCTTGCGAGAGTTTGGCAATATTTGAAATATATACATAGTTAATGATTGAGCAAATTTAAAAAATAGCTCCATAGTAATGAGCTCATTCACTTCATTTGATCAGCTCTTGAAATTAAACATGAAATATGATTGTGAAATCAGCATTCCTACAACGCTGCTATGAAGTTATCCAGTTACGTTTTTGGTGAAAAAAAAGATTAGTTTTCTTCTCAATTGACTTGAACCCATCCATGTGGTTTTGTTGCTGTCGTCAAAAATATATTCCCTACAGGATTGAAAGCCACAATGTTTTCATTCTAACTGCTCTATTTTTCCGGTTGAATTTTCATTCTAAATAATAGCAGCGTTGATTTAAAATACGCTCATCGCAGACTCTGCCATTGATATTTGCTACAATTTGCCTACTTTTTTCTATGTTGGACAGCTAATGTCGTGAAATATTTAACTAAAATTGAAAAGTTAGACAACATGGATCTCATTAAAGTGTTCCTTATTGCGATCGTCACTCGAGACAATACCATAAAAAATTTTCCACTTTTATTTTTCAAATGAATTCAAAAATAAGTTAACATAATTAAGTACTTCGCGATTTTTATTTGTGAATAATTTTATGCGTCTTTCGTTCGGACAACATTCTTCTACTAGTGCATAACCGTCTTTCATTGCCGTATAACTTTTTATAGTTGCAAATTTTTCACGTGGCCACTGAAATTTTTGCTTTCATTGAAAGCTAAAAGCAATTTATATAAGAGCTACTTAAACGCTGATCTAAATTAATTCGAAAAAATTATCGTCTTTTTTCCCCTGTTTATTGAATTAAGTTTCCATTTGAAAAAAAAAAACAACCAACAATGAAAATGAAAAAGTCCAAAAAAAATTTAATCTTTATTTGCAAATTCGATATCTTGCAGAGGATTTCTTTTTTACCTTTTTTTATCTTCAGCGTTTTTTGTAGCTGAAAGTCTTTCAAACAGTATAACTGCCATAGATGTCTTTCATGTAAATATTCATCCTATTAGTTTTGCAACTGTTGTTTTCCCTACTTACTAAAACGATTGTTTTAATGTTTTTATGCACGCATTTCTGTCAATCTTTTATTACCTCCGTCTAGTAACGATTAGATTCTGCAAGCAAACGGCCTCATTCAAATATTACACAAATCCAGAAGCTTTGCACTTGATCCGACTGCATTTTGATTGGCTATCACAATTTCGGAAAGGAATTAAATAATTGTTGGTTTTTTAAAATATTTTTGGCGACTTTTTTGCCTAAATTCAGCAATATTCCGTATCGTTGGGAGCCAGGTCAATCTTAAAAATTGATTTTCTCGACTTTGAGGAGAATTTCTCGATTTTAAGACATATTGGATGAGTTTTCGACGTAAATCTTCAGGAATGATTATTCAGTTTGATATATCCCTTTGTATTACTCGACGAGAATCATTCACTTTTGCATATTTGATATATTTTTGCTATTGTGATTTCTATTCACATTGAAAGAGTTTCATCTTAATGTTTATGTTTATCTTTTCTGTTACCATTCTTTCTTTCTATCGTTTATTGCTTTAATCTTTGGAGTTTTTCATTTTAAAGAATTGCTTCAAGCTAGAAAAAAAGTTATATTTTCTAGTCTACCGGTTGTTGTATCAATCATGAGAATAAATGTTGCATTGTTTGCCTCAACTGCTTATTGCTGCCAGATTATTTGCTCGACTGTAATCATATAAACGAATAGTGAACTTATCAAACAATTGATATAGTTGATATAATTCAGAATGATATCGAAATAAAACAATTTTCTCTAANATAGAGTTCATTATGTAAGATTCATGATGGGAGGCCAATGAATCGTCAGTTGAATGCGAAAAAAAGCGTTCAGTTCCACTAAATTAACTCATTGATTTGAGTGTACTTTTCTCATCACCGAGTGAAAATTAATTCATCCTTAAAACTTTCAAGAGAATTGAATACTTTCGTTAATGCGTGAACTACCTTAGCACTCTATCGAGGCTATTATAGCACACAACATCTTGCGCTTAAGCTGCCAGCTTTTAAATACAAAAAGGAATAACACCGTCACGATGCTTTTTCGATAGTATCTATTGATTTTTAGTCGATAACTTTTATAGCTGCATTTTAACGGTCGCCTAAGGCCACCGAACGTGTTCAGCGAATGCAACTCATAGGATAACACAGTGCGCAAATCTTGTAATATCTGACTTTGTAGGCTTGTAGTGAAATGAAAATGCTCTATAATATGGATTTAGAGTATAGCAAACCGAGGGAATGCTATTTTTTCTAGCATACCCAACTAAAGCATATTTGAATTCGGTGAATGCTTAGAATTTTTTTTTCAAATTTGCGCGAAATTAGAATTTCCGCCAACTAAACAATATTTCGATATTTCATTGGTTACGTTTGCCAACAATGCACAAGGTGAATTCTATAAATCAATAAAGAATGCACCATTCAACATCCACTAAATAAAGCTTCTTTTGGATTTTGTCCACATAAGCTCTACCACTATTTGTTAAGCGTTGTGTTGAAAATTATGTACCCATTGCATTTGGTACAAATTGTAGCAGCATCCGTTTCCCTCTTTAAATTTAGCCATTTCTATGTTGGCTTTAATATGGAGCAGCTGAGAAAGAGCG
>QEWY01000003.1:0-13381 GCA_006503575.1 Baylisascaris schroederi
TAAGCTTAGGCTTAGGCTTAAGCTTATTTTCGGGCTAAGACTTAGGCTTTGGGATTAGGCTAAGCTCAGGCGTACGCTTGGTCGTAGGCTCAAGCTTATGCTTACGCATGGGATTTGTAGCTTAAGCTTAAGATAGGCTAAGCTTAAGCGTACGCTTGGTCGTAGGCTCAAGCTTATGCTTACGCATGGGATTTGTAGCTTAAGCTTAAGCGGAGGCTAAAGGTTGGGCTTAGGCTTAGGCTTAGGCTTATGCTTAAGCTTATTTTCCGGCTTATGCTTAGGCTTTGAGATTAGGGTAAGCTTAAGCGTACGCTTGGTCGTAAGGTCAAGCTTATGCTTACGCATGGGATTTGTAGCTAAACTTAAGCGGGGGTAAAGGTTGGGCTTAGGCTTAGGTTTAAGTTTATTTTCGGACTTAGGCTTAGGCTTTCGGATTAGGCTAAGCTTATGCGTACGCATAGTCCTAAGCTCAAGCTTATGCTCATGCATGGGATTTGTAGCTTAACCCTAAGCGCAGGCTAAAGCTTGGGCTTCCGCTTAAGCCTAAGCTTAGGCTTAGGCTTAGTTTCGGGCTTAGGCTTAGGCTTTAGGACTAGGCTGAGCTTGAACGTACGCTTAGTCCTAGGCTGAAGCTTATGCTTATGCATGGGATTTGTAGCTTAAGCTTAGGCGCAGGCTGAAGCTTGGGCTTAGGTTTGGGCTTGGTCTTAGGCTCAGGCTCAAGCTTGGTTTCAGGCGCAGGCTTAGGCTTTGAGCTTGGTCTTAGGCTTGGTCCTAGGCTTAGACTTACACTTTGAGCTCAGGCTCAGGCTTAATTTCAGGCACAGGCTGAGGTTTTGGGCATAGGCCTAAACTTAGGTTTAGGCTTCGTGCTTGGGCTTAGGCTTGGTCCTAAGCTCCGGCTTACGCTGCCTAGGCTTAATTTCAGGCATGGGCTTAGGCTTTGGTCATAGGCTTAGGCATAGGCTCAGGCTTAGGCTTATTCCTAGGCTCTGTTTTAGGCTTAGGATTAGTCTTAACCCTTGGGTTAGACTCAGTCTTAAGCCCGGTCCGAGGTTTAGGGTTAAGCTCGGGTTTATGCTCGGGCACACAGACGCACATAGACACAGACACACACGGACGTACACAGACACGAACGTGCACAAACGCACAATCCCGCACAGGTGTGCGCACAGAGAGACACAGGTATACACATACACAGACATAAATGCACACACAGACGCAGAGATTCGCAGAAACACAGGAACACATGCATACGCGCGCATCACACACACCTTGCACTACACACGACACACCATTCCAAATACTCCACACCACACACGCTACGCGCACCACACACTACACGCAAAACACTACCACATCACACCACACACATACACATACATCACACAGATACCACGCACAGACGCCACACCACACTCACATGTACCACACACCAAAGCACGCATAACGAATGTGGGTAGAGGGGAGGGTGCGAACCTTTGCCCTCTCTCTGGGTTTTACTTCAGTACTTGTGGTAGGCACAGGGAGCTCCGCCCTCTTTTACTCGTGGCTGCCACCCTCTTGGTCCCCGCCTTGGTCTACGTATAGCCGTTTTTGTGGATATCACATCTCCACACAGCACCCTCAAGCTACAACACATAGAGGGCTCCGCCTCTTTCTATACCACACTCCAACAGAAATACACACACACCACTCGCACCACAACACACTCCCCTCCCCCCAAAAAAAACAATGCGCACACACACAGACACACGCACATACTGCTCTCCCCCTTGCACACCCCACACGCACCACACGTCCCTCCCCCGCCAACACGTGAAAAATCGAAAATTGGCCTTCGTCCCCCCCCCCTGTACCACGCACGGACAGAAACGTACCATACACCACATTAATGTACACCCACACGTACGCCGCACAGGACGTACCCCTTACCCCACATACAAACGAACATGCATACCACACACACATTCCAAAAGGAACCCCCCCCCCTCCTCTGCACTGCACCTAAACAGAAGAATACCACACCCCCCCCCCCCCCCCCCCCCCCCCCCCCCCAAACAGCGCTGCTTGCTCTTGTTAGATAGAGCTCAAATTACACTCGCATTTGCTACCACAAATATTTCTTCTGCAACTTCGACGATTTCTCAAGTGTCGACGAAGCCGCTAACTACGAAAATTCGCATATATACACACTCTTCACCCACTTGCACTAAACCTGCTCCAACAAAAGTACAGACCTGCAGAGCTCAACCTCATCATTGTTTTCATGAAGGAATCACAACCCTTGAGCAATTCCCTCGGCTGAAGACGTTTGCCAAAGGCCAATATTCTTTACGACTCTCTGTAATAAGCAGAAGCAAAGTAGACCCCCTTTCAGTCAAAACTCATTTTTAGAATCAGGGCTATTTCACATATTCCTTTCCAGGAAACGCTGCATTAAGTTCAGGATGTTTTATCGAATGCACTAAAGCAAATGCGTAACAATAATGGGGACGATGAATCCTGAAGCAGCACAGCCGTGCAGGATAACATAGGCGGAAACGAGACAATTTTGGATTCTAAGCTCTTCCTACAAATGGAGATTTCCATATGCTCACTGATCCACTTCCTGCACGCTCCTTCTAAGCAACCTGTTTATGTTCCTAGTCACGAGCGCTGACAATGTATGAAGTAAGCTATGGTAGCGCTGGACGTTAACCACAAGCGTGCAGGCTGCTGAAGCATCATATAAGCTTCAGCCGACTGAATTCAACCACCGCTTATATGGGTCGACAAAATCTGATCCTAGACATGAGCCAGCACATAAGCATGCTAAGCCTAGACCGGCACTGTCATGTTTTGGGGAAGATGGTTAGAAGGGGTTTAATACCGCGTACCTTAGTTTGCCTGGACATGGGCACTGGTGGTGGTCGTGCACGACGATCGCTATCCAAGCTTGACGACTACCCTAGGTTATTGGTAGGAACATCCCTCTTCCAGCTTATCAACAAATTCTTCAAAATTAGAAAAATCACATTCCCTTGCACTATCCGGTTGAATTTTAGATGGAAATGGTTCCTTCTCGCTCAGTTAAGCTCTCTAAGATTTCACGAAATATATGTCTTCTGCTGTAACAGCTTTTCAATAAATATGTCACCCAGTGATCAGCTAGTAGCATAAAAAGCTCAACAGAGCTGCATTTTTCCGACCGCCCGGTTGCATCCGTGTTTCTTTGGCTTAAATTAGCCAACATACCTAACATTGGCCACCTCAATGAATCTTTGGCTAAAATGCTCGCAGGCATTCGGTTGCCAAACAAATGATTGTAAAATTTCGCGGTATCATGAGCCGTCTATTATGTTTCGAAAGGTGGTCAATCATAAGGCACAAACACAAATATAAATGAACATTATCTTCCTTAACGTAGTACTGCTAAAATATTGTATATAGCACATATGACAACGTAATAGAGTAAATTTCAAAAATCATAATATTTGAAACATTTGATAAAAGCAGTACATTAATGCTAATTTGAGTTGCCAAATGTAGAAATATTCCACCATATAAACCGTTAAAAGGTACGATTAAAGTAATACTTAAAGAGAACAAGAAATAATATTTTATGAGAATAATCCAATCATACCTTCCGTTGAAGTCCTTGCTTATCAGAGCTGAGATTGCTAATTGTTGCTTGAAATTGATCACGTTGCTCATTGCATCGTTGAATTTGTTGACGTAGCGCTGATTCACCTTGTTGACTCGCCTAAAACATTAATTCAAGAGCGCAGATTTAAAAAAAAATAAAAAATAAAATTTAAACCTAGCAAGTAAAACAGGGGAATCGAATCATTTACCTGATGTTCACCTTGTCATTACCTTTGACGCTATGATAAATCATGATTGCAGCCGTTAAACTAATTCAGATGGAAACGATTCAAAATATACCTGTAACTTTTGTTTCAAATCGGCCAATTGTTCCTTCCACATTCTCTCTTTCTCTTGATAAACTCGAATAATGATCTCTTCATTCTGTTCCATTGTACTCCTCACAGTTGATAGTTCATTTTCCTTGTCGCGAATAATGCTCTAAAATGAAACTATTCTGTTTGAGAGAAGGAAATTATCTATAATGTAGAGGAATATAAATGGAAGATTGGAGTTATGAGAATGAAAACCAATACTGCTTAATAAATGTTTTTTATGTATAAAAAAAAACATAAATATAAACATACATGTAAATATAAATGATTATCCCTGCTATTTGAGAGGCAAAACTTTGAGAGACGGTATCAAATTAAAGGACTTTTTTGTTTTGGATATCGCCAATATGTGGGCATCAAAAAGACAGGACGTCTTCTTTTTTCCAACGTTACGATCTAAAGTTGAAACTGCTGATACAATGAACAATATAGTGAACATAAATATAGTTTCACCTATGACTGCTTTTGAAGAATTAAAAACGGCAAAACAACTAACGTAGCAACCGTTCACTTTGATGATGAGATGGTCTTGAAAATTTGAAAGCCATGAGCACCTACTTCATAATCGACGATGCCCGAATCACTTGGTGAGGGAGTGACGTGGATCCCTGAGCTATGTCGACTACCACTTGATGCGTTCGACCCGTAAATATGATGTGAAGATGGCGATTTCTAAAATAGATCAGAGGGAAAATGCCAATACTTCACAACCTACGTAAGTAAATAATTCATTTCGACAGCTCAAAAGCATTTAACTTTTAAGATAGCAAAAATTGAAAAGTAAAAAACTTGAGAAAAAATTGAAGGATAAAGTAAATGAAAATATTAAAGACCTTAGGAATATTGGTCGGTAGATTGACATTGTTGACAGCGAAGGTGGTAGATGCACTGCTATTGATTTGCGATGGAACACCTTTCTGGTTTGAATGAAAAGGTGTCTGATAAAGAATTGAATAGTTATCACTACTACCGGAATCTGTAAAAAGGATCTTCATATGCTTTTAGTGGCATTATCAGAGGATAGAATGTCTACATCATTACCTGCGATCGGATTCTTATAAGATCAAAAATATCAAAATGAATCAATATAAATGAATGGGATACCTCAAACTGGTACAATTATAGCCAGACGTCCAATGAATGGACAAACTGAAAAGATATAGCGGAAGAAACGCACTAAATATACTAAACGACTGATGGTATATAGATGAACGTAAGGGATCATCGCCTTTTGCAATGCGTTACTGAGTGGAACAAAAGCGGGATCGCACGGAAAATAACTGTGGAGTTGATGTGCAAAGCTTACCATCAGTGAATAGCTTCTCTCGGTCGATATATTCGGGTACAACATCATAATCGTTTTCTTCGTTTTCACATTTTGGTGACTTCACCGGATACTGAGTCGACGATGGCGATGGCTCCGTACTGCAAATTTAGCAGCTCATTTATGCTATTTTTACTTGCTTCATACACAGTTTTCATGAACCCCAACGAAGAAATAACGAGCTTTTAAACTCCACTGTTGCTTGCGTAGAGTTTTTATTTATCTGATCCACTCACGCTTTTCAAATGCAGACGACATAGTAAAACGATGGATAAAAGGGAGAAGAATGACTCTCGACCGTGGACCGTGACTTTCAATCGTCTAGAGGTCAAAGGATGTCCTAAACTTCAAAGCCACCAGTCATTCAGAAGCCCCTTTTCGTCTCTGAGGTGCTCTCGACATAACAGCTGCGCATAGTTCTATTTAACTGATTTAGCATAGCTTTCACCTATACACCCATCACGTTCTTCGAAGTGATACACCTATATACCACATCACATTCTCCGGAGTGATATACCTACACATTTATAACGTAATCCTCTAAAATGAATCGCAGACAACTAACTTCACTACCCATTGCACAATAGCTAGCCTCAGAGTGATAATCAAATGCGAAATAAAAATGTGATTATAGGACGTGCATATGAGGTGGATGACTTCGTCTCCACGGTAGTAGAAATCGCAAAGCGGGACAATCCTCCTGTGGCAGACTTTTCGGGCTTCGACTTTTATATTTTCCTAACTACGCATTCACATAGTCATCATTAATGCAATAATACTTCGCATTTATTGAGTCCACTCTGCTTATTCCACTCCTCCTTTCGACCACCCAAACCATCGACGAAAGAAAAAAAAACACCTCTACCCCCAATATTAAATAACTGAATAAGCATTTTCAACGAAATTCAAAAATCGGAAATAATAAAAGTGCTACCAGTGAAGTAGAATTTCAACAAATGGAATCCAACAGCAATTAATTTTTGATCAAAAGTAAAAACAAACAAGAAATTTGCATAAAAAATATTCTCTAAAGCAAGCCTATAGAACCATACTTACGAACCTTGTGGAAGGTTGATAGATAGCACGAGGACGATTGTTTGCCAATGTTATACAATTCGATTCGTTCAAATGTGACGATCGCTTATATTGATCTGCACTGTAAAAGAATAAATATTGCTTACTAAATTGCGCATTTTTAACTTTAGAAAATTTCAACTTAGCTCTTTGTTTCATAGAAAGAATGATTAAATTTGGCCCTATATTAAAAAATTCTATATTAAATTAAACATTGATAGTAGCGTTGCGAGAAGTGATCTTCAAAGATGGAAATTTTAAGGGATAAAACACTGGCGGCGAAAATGCGATCCCCAAAAGTTAATTATTCTAAATACGCGGGAAGAATTCCACGAAAATAACAAAACAACCTTCTGAGAAATGGCTGATATTTAAGTGATGTGCAAACTGAAAGTGAGGAGGGATTGGAAGAGTGAGGAAACCTGTGAGAATCCTCGAAATATACTAGTGTAAAGCTTGATGCTTCTTAATCGTTGTCCAAATTCCTAAAATCGATGGTACAAAATTCGATGCTCATGGTACTCCAGCTCAGATTAATTAGCCACTTAGCCTGAATTGGAAGAAAGTGGGTCTTAAGGGCGGTTGCGAGACCCAATGAGCAAACCCAGCATACACAACTATAAAATTTTACTGGATTGAATAGGAATGAGACTATTAAAGGTGAAAATGCCTGACAGTGAAGAAAAGCCTTACCTAGATTGACGTGAGTTCGACGAATCGACCTCGTGCTTCACATAGAACGATGACGATGCTGATGTCATCGATTGTCTTGTTTCGGGTTTCTTCGGAACAAATGGCCGAAATGCAACCGGTCGTATGATATCCGAATCCTAAATGCGATAAGAATTTATTTTATGCGGAATTTTACTGAAAAAAACCTATGAAAAATCTTTTGCAGACCTTTGCAAAATTCGTGTACAACTTTGCAAACTTAGTGTGGAACTTTACAAAGTTAGTTTAAAAGAGTGTAATAGAGACAATTGACAGATGGGAACGAGGCGACTTCTAGGTTGAAAATTTTTGACTGTCTATACATACTTACAGCAGTTGTCTGCCCGAACGCTGGTCACATTTACAGTAAAGTAGAACTTAACTATAAAGTTATACGCGATAAAAAAAGGCGTAAAGCTTGAATTCACTTGAATGATGTCATCGATAAGTCAAAATTTTTTCGACGGCACCATTAAAATTTATGATTTACCGACTCGATCTTTTGCCCTCAAAATTGCCTGCCTAGAGAAATTCATATTAAAAAATTCAAAATGCAACTCGGAAGCATTTTCCATCATACGATCGCATCATTAACTCAACATTATAGATATAAAAAGGAGAGGGTGTTAGGTAATATTGAAGAAAATTAAAGCAATTCCATAGAAATAATTATATATTAGAGCCAATAAATGCTCCACATATAAATAAAATGACTGACTAATCAATTCAATACTCAATTTGTTTAATTAAACTGAAGCTTGATTTTTCGTTTAATGCTTAATTTAATCGAAAACTAAAATATTCCTATTCAATTCGAATCAGAATTTTTTGAAAATCTTTTTAAAAATTTCCCGCCCATTCATGAAATTTCATTTTTTTGAAATTGCAATAATTGACACCCTCCAATCATTACAACTTGAATTTTTTTCTATGAGTATTACATGACAGCGGTTATCAATACAACTGATATCATCTCTGCTAACAGTTAATATTTTATACTTATTGCTGGCTAGGTGGGCAATATGTTGGTACAGCCTATCAGTGCTGGAAATGTGATGGAATAAACAATATTCCCGAATTAACAGTAGGTGAGTTTACTAAAGAAATTTGAGAAACTTAAAATAGGAATAAGTTACAATCTTTTTAGGTGCCAATAGACTCGAATAAGGTGATAATACGATTTATCGCCAAGTTTTAAAGAAATTAACCTTGCGCAAAGGTTAATCCCTTCAAATAGCAACTCAAAGCTCATACCAAAGAAAATTACAACGCTGCAGCATACATAAGCTTGAAAATTTGCCCATTTATACAATTATTGACAAGTAGGAATCTCAATTAGCAAACTGAGGAAGATAAATATAGAAAAGTAGGAAAGCGCACCAGAAAATCTGCACTAATATGCGCTTTAGCTATTTCACTCACCTCAACAACTGACTTCGTATGACACAAAATAGTTCATGAAAGAACGATATCCAGACGTTTTAAATGCCCGCTCAAACCTAAAAAGTGATCTTTCCCTTGGTTTAACCGGCATGGAACGGAAATCCCACAAACGTAAAGCGTGTGCAAACTTTTTGCCAGCACACGTGCCCATAATGTTGGCTAAAACCGGCAAGACAGCAGACATATAGACAGTCAGACATACAGACACACATGCATATGCAAGGTCGGGACGTTGTATAATGTGCATTTGCAAACCTTTGACAAGAGAAATTCCTATTGCAAAGCAACCCAATTTGCAAAGAAAAATTAGCCAAAGAGCTCCTAAGCACTAAGAATTTACTGCTCATTCGCAAACTTATGAACTAACCGTTGTCCTATCAACTTGAGAGTGGCTAAGCTGTTGATATACCATTTATTAAAAAAATCTCCACAGTTCAAGGAAGAACCTAAAATGGTCCAACCATCATGCTATATAAAAGGAGGTATTTTTGTTGATTGGTCATTAGGCATCCTTACCAACTTCCTACGTGATCACTGGTCACTACGATTCGATTTAAAAATTCTTTCGTTTCACATTCTCGCCAATCTTTGGCTCTAATTCTTGAATAATAAACTCGTTTTTGTAATTATCATATTACTTCATCACATTTTAAATGCATTCTTTAATAGAATTATTGAATATATTATAAGTCACCTTTCTAAGAACAACTACTAAAACTACTGATAAACTGATAAGAACAACTGATAAAAAAGTATACTTAACCGAAATGAAATACTTAGAGGTATATACCCCAATGTATGTATCGCGAAGGAATAATATGAGAGACATACCATACAAATACATTGCAATAATTGATTCATTGCAATATGCAATGCGGCCGTAAACTCAAATCGTCGTGTTCGTCACTCCTCAAAACTACTCAATGATGTTGATTAAAGAAGAAATCACTATTCATAGAATAACATGTTAGATAC
Organism: Baylisascaris schroederi; assembly: GCA_006503575.1. NCBI lineage: Eukaryota > Metazoa > Nematoda > Chromadorea > Rhabditida > Ascarididae > Baylisascaris > Baylisascaris schroederi. The sequence continues at coordinate 9,490 of QEWY01000003.1, forward strand.
GCGGCGCAATACATAATATACAACATGAAGATGGATGGATGTATATCGGCTGTCTAGTAGGATAGCCGATAATTATACAGCATGCCAATCAACAAATATTGTTGCATATATCGGTGATTTTATAGAAATAAATAAATCTAATTCTTGCAAATAATAACAGTTATCGTTTTTTACTGTTTACTTTTACTAATTTACTGATATTTTACTGACAATCAATGTAAAATCTATTCAATAATGATCTATCATAAGGTGGTAGGAATTGATTATATTATCAGTAAATTATCAATAAACCAACAAAAACGATAATCAAGAAAAATGTGCCCATTATGGTAATTGCATTATAACCACACAAACAGTGTTTTCTTTTTTAAAAATAATATTCCCTGCATACACTATTTTTTAATGCATAAAATATATGCAAAAATCGGATCTGCATGAATAATTTTTCCTGTATACTGGGTAGAACTTTGAAACAATTTTAGTCGAGTAGAAAAAATTTCGGTGAAAAATTCTTCTTCTCTAAAGGGTTGAATTTTGCAACTTTGGCATACCCTTTCAATTTCCAGACTTCATATGAAACTCGATTATTCCATAAAAGCTTCCAACCAGCCGAATCCCATCCCTAACCCACTCCCCTCCCCCCTTCCCACTGAGTCACCAACTTCAATAAAGCAATTTTGAATAGAGCCTTTAAAATAGAACGACGTCCCTATAATATTTCTCTATGAACTGAGGATGAGTCAAGTATGCAGCAAAGCCACCTACATATTCTTCAAGTGCTACGGCAGTGAGTTTATTTTAAAGCAGTGAGCTTGTGGGCACTAAACAACCAACCAACTATTTTCGCATTTGTTAAGTGCAATGAAAATCTAGAACAATGTATCGAAGCTTTACACCTATCTAAGCGCTAATAAAAGCTCAGGTATAGTATAGGCTGACGATGAAATATTAGCCTTGATCAATGAAATCGATTCTCACCTTTCACTGAATTAATCTAGGTAAACGCTTCTAGGTAATCACCTAACTTCATGCTTCTATGCTTGAAGCCACAATATCAAATGCTATCACAAATAATATTCTTAACGCATTCACTTTATATAATAAAAGCGCTATTGAAATATCCCCTTGTAAAGGAGGAAAGTGATCTATATGCAAACGAAAATCGAATAACTAATCACTTTTAGATAAATTTACATTTTTATGGAAACTGAAACGAAATTAAACGACAATCATCCTAACGGCAAATACCCTATAATCCTAAAGACACACAATAGATATTAATAGAAAATTTAAGATTTCCCGTCGAAGATTTGTTGGTAATTAAGTTATGAATACTACCCACCCTATTTTCTTGCATACGATTAAAATAAGTGGTAAAAGAAATGGAATAAATCATAATTTTTGCAATTTATGCAATGTTTTTTTGAAAATGCGAAGAAGCAGAAAAAATAAAACCTGACGACTTATTCATTCAAATATTCGCTATAATATTAAAACTTTTCAGTGAGTTTAGTACATAAACTGGGAATTTAATAGAATTGACATTACAATTTGCATGCACTGCTATTGCCAAACTATATAATTAATCATTACAGCGTTTAATTTCAGAAACGATGAATGAATTGATTCGGTGAACAATATAACACGATATAATTAACGCATAATGAAGTGAGCACTCCAGCACATTCTACACCTAGCATGCGATCATGCATTTGCCCACTTTTATGAAGAATAAAAGCAAATTCTAATTCAACAAATCTGTAGGATATGCCACAGGAGAGCTAGTAACAGGATCTTTTTCGGCGGAATTGCCCATAAAGGCAATAAAAAGGAGAAGAAAATAAAGCCGTGAAATGGACGGTACGTTATGGAAGGAAAATGGGCGCAATTGCAGAGAATGATGGCACCCTAACTGCGAACTGCGAACGGAGTTGAGCTCCTTCTCAATACTGCGTACGCACCACTACCGTACTCCGCACTCTGCAAGTGAATGGTAACACCCATCAAAGAAACTCGAAAACTTGTAGAATAAATAGGCAATTTTTTCCCATCATTCAACTCAGAATGTCAAATCATGCCCCATTCAAAATTTCAGCTCAATTGAAGGAGGGGAAGTGTACTTGGTGGAGGGTCATCTATGCTGTGCTACTCAAAGATTGCAGAGAACGATGATTCATGCAGTAGGTGTACTTCCCCTTCGAACTGGAATTTTGCATGGGGACATTATTTGACACTCTCAGTTGAATGATGGGAAAAGAAATTGCATGTTTCTACTACAAGTTTTCAAGTTTCCCTGGTGGGTGTTAGTTATTCGTTTGCAGAGTACAGAATGCGGTAGTGGCGCGCAGGCAATGTGGGTCAGGAGCTCAGCTCCATTCGCGGTTCGCAGCTGAGGTACCATCGTTCTCTGCAAGGGTGCAGGAAAATGACCTCGGCTAGTCGTAGATAGACAGATGGGACGAAAGGAATAGAGAAGAAAGACAGCAAATACATGCGCCATTTAACTACCAAAAGCCGTTGTATCTACTAAAGATCACCTAGTAAATAAATATGCCACCTAACATGAGGGTGTTCTTAAAGCCAAATGGCAAACCATAACCATATACCAAAATAGGTAAGTATTGCAAATGCACCCTATAATAATACAACCTTATTGCAAACTATTGTTATGGAGTATTGCAAGCTTGTTTCTCTGATCAGCAAGCAAAGAGTCAGAAAATGGATGAATTGTAGAACACCAGCGGTTGACAATGAAAAACTCGAGTATATAGGGATTGCAAAGAGTATAGAGAAGGTTGAATGATGACTGCTGGTTCAGTGTTGCATTGCACGCACGATTCGCATCTCTCTCTCTCACATTTTTGATTGCAAATACAACGACATCGCTAACAATGCAACGCGGTTGTCAGCGCGGTTCGGTTGTCAGCAAGACATACACCTCAAGGTCAAACACATCATCCATATTGCTTAAGATACGATGCAGCGATAATACATCGCCAACGTTGAACAATGAATCGTTCCCCACTCAACAACTTGTCTTTCGAATTTAACTGCAATTCCTATTCAATTTTTGAGAAGTAATATGAGAGATTTTCCTTTTTTTCCGCATTTATTTCTTCGGTTAATCCCGAAAAGATAATATGATACCAACAAAAACACTTGTAGTGCTGAAGTTTATACCCGGAATTAAACAGTTATAGACTATAGTAAACACTTTTCCTAAATAAAATGTAAGCTTGACTTCAAATGTTTCATATATTTATCTTGAGCACCTCCATATATTATAAAATATTACGAAAGTAGGCGATTTAAAAGAGAAACTCGCAGATCTCAGGTAATGCCTCAATAAACCAAAAACAGGCTGATGAGAACGATTGAAAGTCGCCGAATTTAAAAACTTGTTGATGAAATATTGGCGCCACAAAGATAGTGCAACTATCAGCGCTATGCAAGCATGAGCATTTAGATACGTCAATAGAGAGACCTAATTTTTATCGCTTTTGCTTTAATTTCTCCTGCAAATTATGCTCTCTGTAGGCGGATATTTCAATAATAATTGAAATATCTACATCCATTGCTTACTAATATATTACCATCTACTGACAGGAAAGTATTGGAAGAGTAAGTTCCTTCTTTCCTCTTTCTTCTAATTCTTTTTAAACTTTCAGTGAACGACTGAAGAGAGGATATCAAAAATGTACATTCTAATATAGGGTAAGTGTATGATCTTAGAGATAAAAAACCACAATGAAAAAAATCCAAATAAAAAAGCGATCGAAAATGATTCAATTCAATAAATAACTTCAAAATATATCTTATAAATATTTATCTTAAAACAATAAAAACTGGGTAATTAAAAAAAATGTTCAGCTCATCAGTCATTCTACTTAAA
>QEWY01000004.1:1425-13253 GCA_006503575.1 Baylisascaris schroederi
ATCCACTAAAAAACTGTCTGAATTGGCAAGTGAAAACAGCAATAAAAAAGCTTTTCGGATTAAGCAATCGATCACTCATTCGAAATTCCATTTCAAGGTCGCACTTCAGAAGATGTGAGATAAAACTGGCTCCCAATTGTATTACTTTTGAACCTAAATAACCCGCAATAAAGACTGTCAATCAGGAAAATACCAGAGATGCTGCGATGTCACAGTGTTGGCTATATTACCAACTTCAATCACCACTGCTTTAATGACCTATAAAACAAGAGGGCATACGGATACACATTTAAGCCTTCAGGCATAACGTGTCCCTATAAACACTGACAAGACAAAATAAATGTAAAACGAGCATCTGGTGTTCACAACAAACTGAATCGATATAAATATACCACTGCCTACGGATAATCATATACGTATCGCTAAAAAAGCAGGAATAGTTTCATGTGTTTTCCGGCTATCTGCTAATTTCTCTACTACCCCACCTACCCCCTTACCTATCAAGAGATAGTCAAAAAGCCTTGCTGACTTCCAAAAATTCCAACTAAAGCTAGCAAGGCTCTCCAATAATGCTGCAATGAAAACAACACAAGTGAATGCCTAATACAGCATAAAGCAGAAGAACAAGACGAACCTTGAGTTGAGCAATAGTTGTTTCGGGAGTGACCTCCACAAGATGAACCTGCCCATCGATGGCGTTGATCAGAATCTGCATCGTGATTCGACAGTCGTTCAACAACTTAAATCAATGCCCACATGTTATACACATAAAAATGCTCACGGAGGTGAGTGGATGCAAGGGGAAAGGGAAGAAAGAAGAGGGGAAAGGCGGATGATGGAGGAGAGGGATGCGGATGGGTGTAGTTTGTCAGCAAAAATGCAACAGTCGATTTTCTTACCGCTGATCGTTTAAGACAAGAACAAATAATGGGTAGTGGGATTTGCTTATCATTAATTCGTTTGTCTCCAATCCGCCTCCTATATGCCAACATCAAACCACATAAAACCCGGTTCCCTCAATGTGGATTTCATGGTCCTGAAGATATTAAAGAGAAGCACTCGTAGGCATATTATTGCCTAAGAAAATACAACCCAATGATGCTACAAATTTAGCAACATTAATGGGTGACTTGAGATAGAAGAACCCTTCTTTGAATCTCAAATATAACCTCGCATAACCATTTCCTTCGCTATGCGAGGCAAATCAGAAAATGGATACGGCAATTTTCATGAAAAAATAAACTGCGTAAAAAACAATTACAAGGTCAGCATACAATATGTAGATAAATTATTGCAAAACTGTCTGCGGCGCAAGTGTCCCACAGCGTTAGTCACAATGGTATGTAGCCCAACTCCAAACAGGGAAGTGCAAAAAAGCAATTTCCCATATACTATTTCCCGCAACGCAGATATTCATCGTATAAATACCCAGTAATAAGCCTCCAGGTAGATAATTGTTGCAGAGCACAAGCCATCGTTGCGCATAAGCCCCGCGGACGGAAGCAGACTTACTGGAAATGCGTATTCCTTGTGCCCACCTTTTCGATACCCTTCCTCCTATCAACGCTGTGTAAATTATGGTCGAATCGATGCAGTTGAGAATGCTCAAGTAATATAAGATATCCAAAGGTGGTTACTCAGCAAGGGTGACACGGCAAGTGCTTTTGTATTTAATCACCAAAAACAATCCACGAAAGATATTTTTTTAAAAGACCACGAAATATTTCATAAGAACTATGGAGGAGATATGTCAAGTCCAGTATTGGGTGAACAAAAAGCAGTCATGCGACCTAGCCCGGCACTATTCGGGCTTAACAGAGTCGTTGGCTAAATTCTTGGCCACTTAGAGATGGAGCAAGCCCGGTCCTATTCCAGGCTCAGTCCAACAATATACCCCACCCAACTCGCATAAACCAAATCCAGCATGCAGCTTCCACGAAACTTCAAAAACAACTAATTCGCCTAGAAGACAAGAAGCCCTCAGTGAATAGGAGTGAAAGCTAATCTATGACATAGATTATATAGTAAAATATCGTCACCGTAACCAGTCCAGTTGACAGCTGAGGCTGGCAGTAAGAGAAATCAATACCAGGATTATCTCCCTCCTTTACGTGCATAAAAAACTGCTCAGGAATTGTTGAATTTAGCAGCCTTGAACGAAAACTTCGATCACCTTAGCTAATACATGCAAACGTTGATATTTTCTTAATAATATGCAATAGAAAAAAATCAAAGAGCTACGCGCAAAAAGCACATAAACCACATCCAACATTAGTGAGGCTGCAGCTTGCTCTCGACCGTGAAAGCAACATACAACACTTTATGATCCCCTTAGAATGTAATAACTACACAAAATGCATCAAATCGACATATCTGCAGAAACAAACTCTACGAAATGAATGAAAAAGTGGAGAAATCTAACATGATGGTGGTGACTTATCGAAAAGTGGTGATAACTAAAACCGTATTGATAAGTCACATCATAACCAGTATAAGACCTATATGCATTACAAAGCAATGAATACAAGTAATAGTAACAGCAGATAACACCTCCCTTACCATACACACAACCACAAATCCACCGCCTTTGAATTGGGATTGCGAAACATCGTAGTGTTCAGCACTCAATGTCTCTAAATATATATTTGATTTTCAGCTGTGAAATAGGCCAACCTGGGTGGTCTTGAGACGAAAAATAAGATTCAAACTTTGGTCCCATATTTAAATTTTGCTTTGACCGAATTTATTCAATATACCGATTGAAAGGTTTTCTACCAATTAACGATAGTATTTTTAGCGTTTACATCGAAGTTATGATTGAAGGAAATCCTTTATGGTGTGATCTTTGGTCGTGAAACAATAGGCGAAATGAATGAAATAAAATTTTGTGGGAGTATACGGCAGGGAATAAACTGCAAATCGAAGAGGGGGAATGGATAAGGGATGGGGTGGAAGGGTAATGGAGGTGGAACTTTGTATTCCATATGCAAATCTATAGTTCGGCATTGTTTTATATGCAAATTTTTGCTGAATATCTTAAAATTTCACCAGTTACATCGAGAAACATCCACATGTTTTCTTACTTATAAAATAGTGATCTTTTTTCCGCAGTTGTTGCATAAAATTCACTCAGAGCCGAACTGAATCCGGATCGGAAAATTCTTAAGCGAGCAAGTTTCATTTATTATATCCACAAAGCTTTACCAGTCTTGTTTCAGTTTTTCGCAAATTTGAACTACGGGGCAGATAATTTACAATACCGGACAGGTTATTTGTATTACCGGACAGACAACTTACAATGCCGGGCAGGTTATTTATATTACCGGACAGACAATTCACAATAACGAAGAGACAATTTGGAATGTCCGACAAACAATTTTCAATGCCGGAGAAGTAATTTACTTATGCATTTGCAAACATTTATAACGTTTTGCTGAAGTTTGCTTTCGTAAGGTAGCATAAGAAAATAGTTGAAAATTAGAACGACAGCATACTAAAGAAATGGGGATGAAAATTTAGGATCGCAACTGTACTCGCTAGGAGACAAAGGATCGATGCATAACAAAGTCATATTGAAAGAAATCTTGGAATTTCACAACTATTTTTTCGAATTATAAATAGCCAAGAAAAACCTTTCAACGATTATGGATTGGTGAAAATTAGTAAGAGAAAAAGAACATTAAAAGAGCTAGCATTATGTGTGCTTTTGCAATCTTGTAGATCACTTCAAGAATATCGTAAATTGCATAAAATTTTAAGCCTCGCAGATATGGAATAATTTTTCAACCAAATCAATCACCGATGAAAATCTCTCAGAAATGTATTACTAAAAGTTGTGATCTGGCTTATCTTAAAATTGAAGCAAAGTTCAGCGTATATTTCAATATTTAGAAGTGGTTTAGAAGGTGTTCGATCATTGAAAATGCCATAAAGCATTATGCTTTAGAGCCGATTCATCCACTCATTTCACTCATTGCCGAATTGAAACCATCAAATTGACAGATATAAATATGCATACATAAATCAAATTTATGGGGAAATAGCAGCATCGTCCGATGCGTTTTGCAGATGTAAATTCGTAAATACGCATCATATAAGAAATGCAATTTTAATTCGATTTCATTTAACGATCGATTCATTTAATTCGATTTTAACTTCACGATCGAGAACGCTCTTTGGAAAGACACCTAATTGAAGGGCTTAATTGGTGCTTTGATACAGAAGGATTTGGGACGATTCAAGATTCCCTTGATAGCAGGCCCCTCACGACTACCACTTCCATGTCATCTAGTATGTCTTTGCAAGCATTTTATTTCTTTTTTACTGCTATATGCTACAGAATAGTCTCATAGAAGACAGCCAGATAGGTAGACAAACAACGATATACTCCTACTCATTGATAAACTCATAAACCAAAACATACCTTAAATTAAATGCGATCCGAACGATGTGATGCATTAAGTAAAAATTTGCATGAATAATTCGTTGCGTTAACTATAATGAACTCATTTTGGGCATTGAACGATGTATAGATGGACGTTGTCATAAAGCTTAATAGATTTGTGCATTTTCCTTGCAAGCTTAGCTATCAATTAGTGATAGTCGTTGTTTGGTTGGTGCCAATGTTCGAACACAATTAAGTCAGATTATTGAATACCACAGCATGAGGCAATTTCATCGATATGTCTCATTGTTGGCTAGCTCAATTTTGGCATTCTTTTTATTGTGAATATTGCTTTGCATTTTCTTACATCTGATTTTCTCACTTTACTGTTTTTCTTTTACGATTAAGATTGTTTTAATAGTACACAAATTCTTAGGGATCTTAAAGATGAAATAGATTTCTTTGCGTAAAATATTAGGGACGGAATGGGATAATCGGTTTAAAAACTTTAGAACAACTACACGCTTCGCGTTTCATAAGCAAATTTATCTTTCGAATCTTAAGCTGAACCTCGAACGAACGAGACTATCGCAATGAATCTTTTCATAAATCAACTGAAAAAAAACATCGAAAATAGTTTGCCCACATACTTCCTCTATTGTTGTCCATCACAAATTGATTACTGCATAACAGCTACATATATATTAAATAATATTGCTGCAAATGTCTTTGAATTGATTAGCTTATTAAAGTATGTCTTATGAATATACATTCACAGATGAAGTAAGATAAGTAGGACGGGGAATGAGTTTGGTATTTCTTTAGTTGTTTCGTTTTGCAGCACTGGCGCGGATGGTTCACAACCGAGTTTAAGCGGCCATTATAGCACGTCGTTCGAGGGCATTGAACAACATGACACTCGCTCATCTGCTGGTGAATCTCTGGGTGTATCGCATAGTGTACTCATTGGTCTTGATAGTGAACGGCTGGTTTCAATTGAACAGGTCTACGCTAACAATTTACCCAAGTATGTTTTCTTAGCGCTAGCTAAATTGTCTCCTATTTTCTGCTGTTCTTTTTTCGTTGGAGAGGATCGTGGTGTGTGTTTCTCGTGTATGTGTTCTTCGTCATTCCACATGTTTCCGGTGTTTAAGCGTATATCAATTGCCTGCTTGCTTACAAATTTTATGGGAATGTATGCATAGGAAGTGTTGTGTAACGTGTTGTGAGATGCTCAAAATTGCTGCATAATTTCACAGCTGAGTAGGTGTTCAAATCTGTCGAGATTTCTATCTCTGAATCAGCAAATGATAATTAGGTAATTACGGTTCACAAAAATGTGTCGAAACTGAAGTGAACTTTGCATATCTAATTTGCATAAATAATAGATGTTGATTGCAATCCAGCGTGAGTGCATCCGATTTAGTATTATTACGTCGGCGTCAACAAAGGGCAGCAGCGAGAGATGGTGAATTGAAAGCACGCAATGCTATCGAACAAACTGACAGTGAAGAGCAAGCCACAAACGTTAACAACGATTCGATTGCTACCCATCAATGAACTGTCGAATCAGTTCTAGAAACACTACAGTCAATGAAATAACCAATGCAGGTGTGATATGCGTTATATTAAATCGGCGATTGCCGTATTCTAATCCATCAGATTTTACATTTTTTAGATTGATTACACAAAATAGCTGCATTTTTTAGATGCCTCTTCTTTAGTTTGCGTTGGTGTAAACTTTAATCTCTATAGGTAGTTGACCTCGCGATAAGTCCCCAAAAAGTTTTCTCTAAACACATCTACCTTCACGGGCCTCCGCCTATTCTCTGTTAGTGACACTTGCCATCTGGCGTCAATGTTTCCTGTGGATTCTGTACGACAATACGTGACTTTCATCATAGCTACAGCATATATGTTGTTCCTAGCAATGTAGTTAGACTGTTGCTGAGGATTTGTGAACCTGGTTGGAGCACTTGATTTTAGAGTTTGTGAGATACGTTAGGTTACAGAACGATGCGTTGATATATTTGCCGACATATCAACAGGAAGTCTCGTTTTGTAATGGTTGTATTTTGCAGTGGATTATGCAATACGGCAATACCTCATGGGAGAGGATCATTCCGAATCACTTGCGGCTGTGGTGGCACAAGCAGTTCAAGTCGGTGAGCACGGAGACGATAGTGCTGAACGCTTGGTTGCTATAGTGCCAATACCTGGAGACTACAACGAGTTTTTCGATGCACATGCCGATATACTGGGTACTGGTGAAGGTGAGCGGTTTCTTGTTTTCATTGGTGGGTGTATGAATGAGATAGCAGTTGATTTCTTTTTATTAGGTTACAGAACGATGCGTTGATATATTTGCCGACATATCAACAGGAAGTCTCGTTTTGTAATGGTTGTATTTTGCAGTGGATGATGCAATACGGCAATACCTCATGGGAGAGGATCATTCCGAATCACTTGCGGCTGTGGTGGCACAAGCAGTTCAAGTCGGTGAGCACGGAGACGATAGTGCTGAACGCTTGGTTGCTATAGTGCCAATACCTGGAGACTACAACGAGTTTTTCGATGCACATGCCGATATACTGGGTACTGGTGAAGGTGAGCGGTTTCTTGTTTTCATTGGTGGGTGTATGAATGAGATAGCAGTTGATTTCTTTTTATGTTTTATGCATGAAAGATTGGTCGAGGAGTGGCTTTATTCGATTTCGACGGCCAGGTTAATGAGAGGGTATGGTTAATGCATATTCACTTCACTAGGCAGTTAATATTTGCATGAATTTTTCCATTCCTGTTGGGCAAGAGGAAAGGTCAACAATGCTGTTTACGAGGAGTGAGCCGGAGACAGTGTGTTACGCATTTTGTAGCTGAATCGTTTAACGGATAATGCTTTCTCGAATCGCGGATGAGTAGTACCGGATTGATTCCGGATGCTACCCTGATCCGCCATGCAACCGGAAGTGAGAGTGATGGGGAGTCAATATGTTTGTTCCTGTTTTTTGTGCCTCTGGTGGTTTAAAATCAGTACTTGATAGGGGGACAATGACACACACGTATTGGACTGTGTTGTTTAACGGAACCACTATGTTTCGTGTTGAATTCTTTGAACCACTGAGCTGTTCAGAAAAAGTGTTGCCAGTGGAAGTGAGAAAAACTTACTGATCAGTACCTAGTGATGCAAGCTGTGGCGCAGCTTCGGCAGGTAATTTTGCTTTTTCACCTCATTCCATCTTGTTCATTTCCCCTTTTTTTGAGAAGTCGCTATGAGCTAGTGTGATTAGCATTTTTAATTAAAAAATCAGAAGCAAATATACTTGGATAATTTGCGGGAAAGGAGTAACATTTGGTTGGTAAATTCTTGGCTTTTAAAGAGGTACTCATTAATTCGTTGATTTGAAGTCGTTCAATAGAATGAGAGAACTCAAAGGAACGGTAGAATGGGGATGCCATTAGATGGATATATAGGACATAAATTAGGCTTGATTACGCCGCTTATATTGAAGTGGAAAGCAGTATAATAGGGTTGGCGATCCTTGTTAGTTTACCTTTGCAGGAATGTTTGCATTGAAGCAAATAAATTTATATATATATATGGTCCCAGGAAATGCTTATAAGAGGGAACGTTAATTAGGTAAGATGGATTTCGTAGTAAAATTCATATATTTCTTGTGGCGCGTTCCTTGAAAGGTTGCATTCTTATAGTATGTCGAAATGTGCAATCACTAGGAAGTGGTATCCGCTCTCGGCTGGGTAGCTAAACTGACGTCTTGCGAATGAAGGTGCAGCAGGGATTGACTCAAGTGTTTCGTCGAATGCTCTCGAACTCGAGGAGTTAGAGGTAACATTGCCTTATTAATTGTCTAATATTCGTTTAGTGAAACTGTAACTGGAAGCATTAGAAGGTTTTATTTTTTGCTGTTACATCATAATTCAGGTAATATGTTTTGATACATTTCGTTGCTCTCTCCAAATGTTTTTCGAATTGACAGTTTTACTTTTTTGCTGTTAATATTCTTCTTTTTTAAATGCATTGCTTCTTACTCGAAGTCGAAAAAGAAATAGATACAAATTTTAGAATTGACGCGTTCGATTCTTGGCCCCCTAAAGACGATCGACAAAGCAGCGCTTCGAGGTTTCGTATGAAGACAGGGTCAGTATGATTTCGTCCATCGGTTAGTATTTATTGCACTCAAATTATTTCATCACATCAGATTTGGCACAGGACTTAGCAAATGGGTTGGGTATCGATTAATTACTCAAGCCGTATGGGTGTCGATTAGTTGGTAAAGGGGTAAGTGTACCGAGTGGTTAGTAAAGGAGTGCGGTTAACATTAGCTAGTAAATGTTCATGATTGAGGATTGAGTAGCAAGTGGTGGTGTGTAACGATTAGTTAGTAAAGTGGTGTGGGGAGCGTTTATTTAGTAAAAAGGTAATGATATCGTTTAAAGAAGTAATGATATCACTATTTATTAAGTGTGGGCGATCGGTGCATTTGAATGTTGAAACGTTTCGTCTTATAAAAGCCATTAAATTATTTATTTATTTATTTATTTATTTATTTACTTATTTATTTTTTGAATCAACGACGTTATCGTTTTCAACTTATAGACAGAGTCACTAACACACGTTTATTATTAATTTGCCTCCTTTTCCCTAAAAGGTTTCTTTGATCCTTCCCCTCATTTAGCTGTTTCCAAAAGGTGCATTTGTGCAGCGCATTTCCCATCTATTATTGCCTTTTAAATCACCATTTAGGCATGTAATTGAGTGAAACATGGGTGATTGCGCCCCTTTATGGGGCGTTCATGGCTAAATCGGCTCCGGTTGGGAAGGAAGACCTCTGTTCAAAGCATCGCATAGCGTTTGATAATTATTTCAACTTACTTGAAAAGTTTCAAATTACAATTTGAAGTTACAGTTAATCTTCAGTTTCATTCAGTTAGACTCTGAGTTGAAGTCAATGTTCCATTCCACGGTATATTGAACTACTGATGCATTCACGATTGATTTCTTGAGGCAGTCTACCAGATGCCCACCAAAAATGACGATCCAGAAACGTCAGTGGCGTTCGTGATGCAGCATGCATTCTATGAGCTGCAGAAGTCGGATCAGCCAGTTGGTACAAGGAAGTTAACGAAGTCATTTGGTTGGGACAGCGTCGAGTCCTTCAATCAGCAAGATGTGCAAGAATTGTGCAGAGTGCTACTCAACAAACTTGAGAACAACATGGCCGGCACTAAGGTTTATTTCGCGAAATTTGTTCTCTCTCACAACCTTTAATGAATTTCTTTATTCTCTTATAGGTTTGAATTTATTGCTGTATTTTTTCCTGGATGAAAATGCATCATAGAGGAAGTACTTGACTGAATTGTGAAAATCAAATTGTAATGGGCGCATCAATGTATTTACTATAGTTAAGCGTTGGGTGATAGTCATGTATGAGTCGATAATGTGCGTCGAAGGGGAGCTCAAAGATATATGTCGTTAAGATATATGAGCAAGGAATGAGAATCTCAAAAAAAAAAACAAAAAAATTCAATAAAGACAGCATCACTGAGTCATACATTCAAGCAAATTTCCCGCTGAAATCATCTCACACCGAAAAATGTAATGCAAAATTATAAATTAGCATCTAATATCAGGTAGGAATTACGTATAAATAATTCTTCCCCTTCCAATTTGCCTCCTATAAATATAAACCCACAAGTAGAAATAAAATTTTCAAAAAAAAAAAACAAAAAAGAAGGATGAGCGTTTTTCAGTGAAAGCAGTGATAGTATGCCAATATTAGAGATCAATCCTAAAAGCGGAAAGTGCATCCAAAAGTAACTGGCATAGTCAGCCGATTGTACGGCCGCCATATCCCCGTCAATGATATCGGTGGTGGTCGAAAGTTGAGAACGAATCCTTAAAGCCTCTCCAAAATCGTCATCTGTGGTTCCATCGATGATCCTTCTTTGTCAAGATTACCTGCAAGAACACATCGCATTGTTTTAAATTGTTCCACTTATTCACTAATTGCCATCATATCTGATCACCGATCTTAGAACCATAGCTACATAAGTCCAATTCGCTTAGAAAAAGGAAGAGAATAAGAAACGGCAGCATCGGTAATCGAGTGTTCTTTTGGTTGTATTAAGAGAAGAAGACCACCAAAACAGAAAATAACTAATGTCACCAGACACTTGCGCCATCTCTACACAGAAAAACACATCATAGTATTCGACTATGTGCCTTTATGCCAGCAGATGAAGAAATTCTTACCTTCGCATATACTTTTATATGCAATTGCATGCCGATATATGAAGAATTTACGAACGAAGAAGGTCATTCCACATCGACGCAGGGCGCTTCATTGTCAACAAATAAAAAATATACAAAAATAAACCCCCAAATTGCTCTCAATTTGGATTTCTTTCAACAAATATACATAAACTATCACATATAAATCGATATGATGATGATGATCGGAACCTTTTCAAAGATATCCAAAGACTGTCTTCTACGGCTGTCACTAAGATTAAGTCAGAAGAGAGGACGATTGGCTAGAGTTTACAACCAGCTCAAAGATGAGGAACGACGTATTTCTTGTGTGAGTTCTGAAGTAAGAGCAATACACCAGTGGATGTCAATATATACGGCTGTCAATAAAACTACTCTTCGCACAAACTGCACAAAAACGCAAAGAAATAAGTGATTTGTGTGTGAGTAACGAGAGTGGAAATTCTGAGCGCGAATCGTTAAAATATGTAGTATGTCATATGTCGAAAACTTGAAATGCACCAAGGATACCCCTAAAAGACAGCCGATAATTGCCAGCCCCTCCCCTCATTACCTCCTTCGAAAAAAAAGAGGAAAAGAAACATCGCAAACAAATATTGGAAAATCCAGAATCCTAAAAAACACGCCACCCACATAACATGAACGCACACTCGCCCATAAAGGTTACGCGCCAAACGACCTAACCAAGGACGCCCCGCACTGATCGGTTCTAGGGTATACCAACTAGTGAGAAGCGATTGCGACCGCAATTGAATGTAAACTCTTTTCGGTTCGTGGGCAAAGAAATACATAGCAGCTGAAAAGTTGACAGTAATAAAAAGGTGATAAGGAGTACCTGGCAGGTATTCTTTGTTGTGATTCAACGCTTCAAGAGTTTGCTACAGGAAGAACCTGAAATATGGCGTGAACATAGTTTAAAATGTACAAATTAAAAGGGATACATGGGAATAATACTTATTGACTTGTAAGGAGTAGAGAACGTTTTCATCGTTCACTGTCGTTATGAGACGTTCTTTCCATCTAAGGTATATGCCATCTTCTTTCATTTTTCCCTATCAAAAACAAATAATATCAAATGCTTTGAACTTTGAATAAAACTAACTTTTATCTTTATGAATTATCTATAACAACCATAGTTGGTTCTTAGGGGCGACT
>QEWY01000005.1:0-15615 GCA_006503575.1 Baylisascaris schroederi
CAACATAGTGACTAAGTTGGATTAACAAATCGAAACGTTAATATTTCCTGATGTTTAAGGCTATAACAATAACAATTTCCTGCGTCATTTAAACATGATGGGAAAAAATATAAAATGAAAAAAGAACCTCTCGAATTTGAATCACAATTTCAGCTCACAGCGAGTGACCAATATTGCACGATTTTCACCCTTCCTACAATACCGCTCAACAATGGAAGCAACAGCATTGAGCAATGTGCGCTGCAATTAAGTAATGCTTCACTTTATTTCGATATGAGCAGACAAACGCCACTCTATGCGATCTCTGTATTAACACATCCCAAAAGAAATACTGATGAAAGGTATGATTTAACTTCCAAGAACTCTTTGATATGAACATGTTAATGATGTTCTTACCTCGCTTACAAGAAAAATCATTGAGCAGATGCTGCAGATGGACTTCAAGCTATTTCACTGCTTTAATGAAGAATAAGATTCTCCGAGACGTGTTTCTCAAAGAACAACTAACCCCCATCCATCTATTAGTGTTACACATTGTTTACTTGGGAATGGTATCATGCATTCTACTCGCATCGGTTCCAAACGACGAAAAGTGGAGGTAACTGCTCAAATTAAATTCCTATTTATGAATGCAGTTCTTGCACGATACTGTGCTTTTGCAATCCGAAATAAACAATTGAAAAGCTAGCGCAACACATGCTTTTGCAATCCTATTCATTTGGCTAACCACTTCCAAAAACCGGCAACAAATGATGAAACATCTTCAGCAATCCACTAATGTCTCGCTGAAGCCAAACATTCGAATCTTCTGCAAGAAATTCTTCTTTTCTTCAATTTTTTTAAATAAAAGGTTTTGAATGCAGCCAGGTCGGTTGTGAGGGGTGCACGGACTTCCAAACAATTGAAGTGTCTAAAACTACCTCTAAAATCTGATGAGTCTGCTTAAAAGTTCTGAAAGAGTTTACTCATCAACTTATGCTCATCAAATGTCAGTGCATAATATGTTTGTTTTAGAGCAGCTTGTACGATCTTCATTAACGAGTTGGAGTCGGAGAACTATACAGAGTGTCCGAATGAATCTTCCGCAGACAAATCATTCCAACGTATCACGTTGTTCGCCAACGATGGTAGTCATTAAAAGCATCGAGTTAATTTCAATTACTAGAAACTTCTTACGGTCAGATGACGATTCGTTCAATCAAAGAAAAAAAAATTAACGGTGTTTCAATGCAGTTCAGGCAGTTGTGAGTGATTGTTTCAATAGTTAATTCGAATAAAAGAAGAATTGAGAAGGATGAGAGAAAGAAATCTAACAAGCCTTCGTTACGTCCCATTGAGGAGCCTAAAGCGCTGGAGATCATAGATAGAACATTTTTTATGCAAATTAGATTGAGTCAAAATGTGGAAGAAAGTAAGTGCTTTAAAAATCGTTTGCTGATATTCAAAACTTTAAATTGCTCACTGAAACATCTGCATCATTCGCGTGCCACCCCACTTTCCCAATTCCGCTAAATCTGTGTTGAGTCTCGACAGCAATATTTCAGTTCAAACAATAAGCCAGAAGCCGAATTAAATAAACAGAGGAAAGTGTGATGGTACACGCTTGTCGGAAACAGGAATGAATTACAAGACAGATCTGATTGCTTAAGACAACTAGGTCTTACAATTGAGGAATGTATTGCCACTTCAGACGAACAGAACATTTTCTCATTCACGCTGATAAGATCTTGCAAAAGACTTCAAAAAGACCTCTAATCTAGGAACTATTTCGCATAATAAGCTCGATCAACTAAACACTGCTGTCGAAATCACGTGAAGAAGGCTACTAAGGTAACAGACTTTTTCTTTCGCTACTTCATGATCGAATAATGTTCGGTCCTTTTTCGGTCCGTTCAGCGTGTTTTTTATAGCAATATCAACAATGACAAAAGCACACCCTTGAATACATAGAATATCGTTTGAAAACAATGTTTAGATCGGATTTTCAATGCAAAAAAAGAATATTGTAGGCCTGAGCAATAGTATATTATATCTGCACAAAGCTGCAACATTTGGCATAAATATGTCATAAACATAAGAAGGATGCACATGAGTGTTGTCTACCTTTTTCAGCAAATTATCGACTCATTGCTGAAGGACATCTGCTTGTGAAAAATGGCTTCGCTGAAGGCAAGTTCAACTTCCAAGCTTCAGGGCTGTAATATGTGGAAACTAATTGGAAATGACTAGCGAATATACAAATGAAGGATGCGAGCTCTTTTCTTGCATATTCGTTACCTATTTTACCACATACATGCATCCTCAATTCAGTAAAGTACTAAGATGGAGAAGCTGACGGGAGAGATTGACACGGGTCTTTATAATCCATTCGCCGTGTCATCAGTCGCTTTCACAGGTTAACCAAAAGAAATACTGATGAAAGGTATGATTTAACTTCCAAGAACTCTTTGATATGAACATGTTAATGATGTTCTTACCTCGCTTACAAGAAAAATCATTGAGCAGATGCTGCAGATGGACTTCAAGCTATTTCACTGCTTTAATGAAGAATAAGATTCTCCGAGACGTGTTTCTCAAAGAACAACTAACCCCCATCCATCTATTAGTGTTACACATTGTTTACTTGGGAATGGTATCATGCATTCTACTCGCATCGGTTCCAAACGACGAAAAGTGGAGGTAACTGCTCAAATTAAATTCCTATTTATGAATGCAGTTCTTGCACGATACTGTGCTTTTGCAATCCGAAATAAACAATTGAAAAGCTAGCGCAACACATGCTTTTGCAATCCTATTCATTTGGCTAACCACTTCCAAAAACCGGCAACAAATGATGAAACATCTTCAGCAATCCACTAATGTCTCGCTGAAGCCAAACATTCGAATCTTCTGCAAGAAATTCTTCTTTTCTTCAATTTTTTTAAATAAAAGGTTTTGAATGCAGCCAGGTCGGTTGTGAGGGGTGCACGGACTTCCAAACAATTGAAGTGTCTAAAACTACCTCTAAAATCTGATGAGTCTGCTTAAAAGTTCTGAAAGAGTTTACTCATCAACTTATGCTCATCAAATGTCAGTGCATAATATGTTTGTTTTAGAGCAGCTTGTACGATCTTCATTAACGAGTTGGAGTCGGAGAACTATACAGAGTGTCCGAATGAATCTTCCGCAGACAAATCATTCCAACGTATCACGTTGTTCGCCAACGATGGTAGTCATTAAAAGCATCGAGTTAATTTCAATTACTAGAAACTTCTTACGGTCAGATGACGATTCGTTCAATCAAAGAAAAAAAAATTAACGGTGTTTCAATGCAGTTCAGGCAGTTGTGAGTGATTGTTTCAATAGTTAATTCGAATAAAAGAAGAATTGAGAAGGATGAGAGAAAGAAATCTAACAAGCCTTCGTTACGTCCCATTGAGGAGCCTAAAGCGCTGGAGATCATAGATAGAACATTTTTTATGCAAATTAGATTGAGTCAAAATGTGGAAGAAAGTAAGTGCTTTAAAAATCGTTTGCTGATATTCAAAACTTTAAATTGCTCACTGAAACATCTGCATCATTCGCGTGCCACCCCACTTTCCCAATTCCGCTAAATCTGTGTTGAGTCTCGACAGCAATATTTCAGTTCAAACAATAAGCCAGAAGCCGAATTAAATAAACAGAGGAAAGTGTGATGGTACACGCTTGTCGGAAACAGGAATGAATTACAAGACAGATCTGATTGCTTAAGACAACTAGGTCTTACAATTGAGGAATGTATTGCCACTTCAGACGAACAGAACATTTTCTCATTCACGCTGATAAGATCTTGCAAAAGACTTCAAAAAGACCTCTAATCTAGGAACTATTTCGCATAATAAGCTCGATCAACTAAACACTGCTGTCGAAATCACGTGAAGAAGGCTACTAAGGTAACAGACTTTTTCTTTCGCTACTTCATGATCGAATAATGTTCGGTCCTTTTTCGGTCCGTTCAGCGTGTTTTTTATAGCAATATCAACAATGACAAAAGCACACCCTTGAATACATAGAATATCGTTTGAAAACAATGTTTAGATCGGATTTTCAATGCAAAAAAAGAATATTGTAGGCCTGAGCAATAGTATATTATATCTGCACAAAGCTGCAACATTTGGCATAAATATGTCATAAACATAAGAAGGATGCACATGAGTGTTGTCTACCTTTTTCAGCAAATTATCGACTCATTGCTGAAGGACATCTGCTTGTGAAAAATGGCTTCGCTGAAGGCAAGTTCAACTTCCAAGCTTCAGGGCTGTAATATGTGGAAACTAATTGGAAATGACTAGCGAATATACAAATGAAGGATGCGAGCTCTTTTCTTGCATATTCGTTACCTATTTTACCACATACATGCATCCTCAATTCAGTAAAGTACTAAGATGGAGAAGCTGACGGGAGAGATTGACACGGGTCTTTATAATCCATTCGCCGTGTCATCAGTCGCTTTCACAGGTTATCGACAAAGTATAGGATATTCGGAACAAGTAATCGACAAAAATATTTCGACCGATCCGATGGTTTGTAAAGATCTTCTACAAAAGATCCGTTTTTTAAAATAATCCAGCCGGCAAAAAACGCAACACGACTAGCTCCAACATGCATGACCCGACCGGCTTATAACTACTTCCAAAATTGAAGAGTAAATTTGAAAGTTATATCTGGAGTTAAACTATAGCTTAAATAACCACGGATCAACAACTCACGGCCAACAAATTCCATTAGACTATCGGACAGATAGAAAGAAACATACAATATGAAATGCAAATGAAAGCACGACTTAATTTTTGTTGAAGTTTCCCCTTACCGCTTTGCATCCAGACATTGCATAATATGACTTATTGCGTGTAGTTTGCCGGCCACTGATGACTGTGATTGACGCATCAATGTTCCCTTGCTGGTTCCCGAATTTCTTCTGGATCAGCGCTCGCGCAATGTCTCCTCCATCTTGGGCGATCGAGGGCGTCTTCTGGTTCTAATCCGATCTTTTCCACGTCCTGCCTAGTATTGGGTCTCCCATGAAGTTGCCGGCCTGGCATGGCGAGCCTAAAGGCTGTGTCGCCACTGATTCGATGTCGCTGCGAATCACATGCCCAAAACCAACAAAGCCTTGCTCCTTGCATTCCTCTAGCTATTGGCACAATGCAATAAGTAGAAAAGGTAACGTCGGACATCGTTATCCATGATGTGGTCGTGTCCTGTTACTACCAGATACCAACGCAACATCCCCATCTTCGTGGCAACGAAGGGCCTTCTCATTCCGCACTGTGGCGTTCCACCATTCCGAACCGTATAGCATTGATTAACAATCTCTCAACAATAGTGTAAAATTGAAAACGTGAGAAGAGAACTAATATGCAGAGGCTGCTGAACATTAAGGGATCCAAATTTTAAAAATATCTTTCCGCCATACCTATCTAATCTATAATATACTGGCAGCCATAAGATGATGGTTTTCGGATGCAACCGGCACACTCTCGACTTTTTCTCAACACTGCTACAGGTATTTGGAGTAATCTTTGGCAACTTATCGACGAATATCGTCGTCATTACAAACGACTACTCCTTTACGCGGGACTGATTTTCGACAACCATTCGGATGGCCTACTGGATAGAATCAACAATACCAACAGGTAATTTCCGCCGAATGTAGTTTTATGATCTCGAACCATACTCATACTTCAAATGTTCCTCAATATTAAGACAACAACAATATGAGACGGTCAGAAGCTAATACGAAACGTGGCACAATGTTTTTATGTTTCGTTAGTACGTAATCGTTACGAGCAAACAGATAGAGGCTAAATATGCATGAAGAGTGACAACTTATGAAAAATCTTATCAGCATTGCGTTCCGAATAAATTCTGCCATTAGTATATCAGCAAAGAATTCAACACATTGTTCCATTACAAAACCGATCCCATGTAGAGGTCAATAACGATTGTGCCTCAGTTAGCACTTTCAAAAGTTTCAGTGATAAAATCGAATCACATGCGCTGAAATTATGCCTCTTTTTTACTATTATCCCACGTTTTACCTTTTCCTTTTATTCATATTTTCGTCTATATTCCACCTGCGCACATTTAAGAAGTTTTTCATCTTCTATGCTATTATGTTTCAGAAAATTCCTTATTTGTAATATATGCAACTCTATTGCATTTCTACAAGAGTACTTCCACTAGAGTTTCAGATATGTAAACTTCGTGCAACTTATTAGTCAAATAATGAGGTTATTTCCCAATCCTCATAACTGATAACGCATATATATTTCAGGATCAATTCAACTCAGCCGACGCATATTTTTGTAATACTGTTGCGATGCAATATGGGACAATGGGCACCCGATGGTCAATCATGTGCTCATGCAGAATTTACTCGGACACTCTCGTTTGCATTACCAAATCTATCGAATGATTTCAACTGCTTGGTAATTTCCATAACTTCCTCGTTTTCAAACTGCGGGCACTTTAGCTTGATCTACCCCAAATTGTAGACTACCACAAAGTTTATGCATTGAGAACCATATCTTTTAGCAAGTTATTCCTTAATAGAATGGACTCCCTAAAATTGAGAAAACGTTCAATGTGAATGCGATCGATGATTTCAGTCAAATTAGAAGAAAAACTTCACCTGAAGATCGTATACGAAAGTTGCGAAAAATCTCCCCTTTCCGTTCCCTTTTCACAAAAAAAGTGTAGCCAAAATCAGAACTGTTAAGAATCCACTGAAAATGCTTCACTAATAAATAGAAGCCTTAGCTACATAAACTTACAGCTATGTTCGACGAACATAACTTCATGAACAGAGAAAATTGGCGGAATTGAAAAAAAGAAAAAAAAACAAGAAGAAGGAAAGCAGCTTGTCGGAAAAGATTTTGCTGCTACTCTGAAAAGTACTGTTATTATAATACTAAAATGGGAATTTCAAAGATCGATGGCAGATATACGCATCGAAAACGTCTCACGGTGAACATTAACTTCAACGATTACAAAAAAAAAAAGAAAAAAAAATGAAATTTCAGCATCCCGAAGAATATTTGTTCGATCACACAGTGAGCATCCGTGATATCGAGTTACTCACAGGCCTCCATTTCTTCACCGATCGAACAGTTTGGCCTCTCGATGTAGCAACACTTCTGCGCACAACAATTAATGAAGAATTGTGGCAGCTCGAGCTTGTATAGACTGCATTTGTTAATTTATTAATATGCATCAATAAGCGGTGGGTAAGCCACCGTCAAAGAATCTAAGATTTTTCAGTGCTATAGTTTGCGTCAAAGAGTAAAAGCTTTAAGATACCTTTCAGTTTAACAGTTGTAGACGATCTAAACAACAATAGTCAGCAATAGTTTACTTATAGATAACCCTCAGAGCTATTCTAGATCATCGATGCCAGTGTGTCTGAGTGCCGAAGATGAGAATGCGAACCTATGGAGTTGTTCAAATGAAATTCTAAAATCGAATATGGCATCCTAAAAATATGTTTTCTTTAAATGTATAACTCTTAAAGTTCGTGCCATAGATTTTGCGATAAATCGCACAGGAAAGGAACAAGAATACCTTTCACATATTCACCGGATAATAATCTGTCGGTGTCGCCATAGGAAAGCTCGCAAATACCTCTTACACAGAAAGAAAGAAATTCAGAGGTGTAGGGACGACAATTTTTGAGGCACACAACTTCCGCGATTAATGGGCCATAAAACAAATAACTGAATAAGAGATTGAATAACATAAAACATAAACATACATAAATTGTACCATTGTACAAAGGATCTGAGGAATGTTCGCAATACTCCTCGCTTATCTGCATCATTGTGCGAAGATCCTCACACCCCTCTCCATGTCATATGTAAAGATAAGACGAATGCTTAACGCCAATTTCGACTGTGACAGTGCTTGGGTAAGTACGATTGCCATGTAGGTGAGCTATGATACAAGCCATTGGCAAAGACACGAATCAGTTTCACAACGAAAACCTCAGCCAAATCCATATCGCCAACAGCAGAACCGAACTTGTAGCAAGGATCAAGCTCAGACATCAAACGCAGATACTACTTCATCTTCTGCCTCCACACAGATGGGCTCGAACCAGCAAGCAAGGAGAACCTCATTCGTTCGAAATTCTAACAAAGCCACTACCATAACTTCCACCCACAATACGACGGCACGATGAGCGACCGCATGAATTTGGCGCTCGAAAAACAAGCGAGTGGCTGACAGATACGGCGACCCCTGCCGACCTTCGGGTCAACAGTAGTGAAGCCGCCACGCGAAGATCAAACCTTCCCTCGGAAGATCAAAATTTCGCGCATATCCCCCCGTCTCACAGCACCTACATAAAAAAAAAAGAATCCATAGCGCTAACGCTCGACATCCCAACACGCGAAGCGGCAACCGCTTCACTATGCGCCGAAATGAAGCTCGGGGACGGCTGAGGCAGATCAAAATTTCGCCCCACGCTACCTACATATACCAAGAAACAACGCATGGGTCAAACGATCGATGCCGTAATATGCGAAGCGGCGATCATTCCACTGCACGCTAAACACCACCTGACCTCAAAACAAGGGTCCAAGACGGCTGAAGTAGATCAAAATTTCACGCGTATCCTCAACGCATAGACCAAACGCTCCATATCCTAATACGCGAAGCGGTGATCATTTCACTGCTCGATAAATGCAGGGTTGGAGTTCGCCTAGGCAGACCAAATTTCTTGCATACCCTCCGCCTCGCGGTACCTACATACACAAAAAAACGACCTACGCTCGATATCGTGACACGCAAAGCGGCGGTCGTTTCACTGCACGTCGAAATGAAGCTCGAAGACGGCTGAGGTACATCAAAATTTCGCACATATCCCTCGTCTCACGGTACTTGCATGCACAAAAAACAGCGTATAGAGCAAACGCTCGACATCCTAGTGTACGGAGCGACAACCAATTCACCGCGCGCCAAAAGCACGGTCGAACACCGCTGAGGTAGGTCAGATTTTTCCGCATATCCCCCGCCTTATGCTACCTACACACCCCAAAAACGATCCACGCTCGACATCGTAATACGCAAAACGGCGATCATTTCACTGCGCGCCAAAAGCAGGGTCGAGGACGGCTTACGCAGATCAAAATTTCGCACATACCCCCCACCCTACTAACTGCGTACACAAGAAAAACACCGACTGAACGTTCGAAATCATAACGTACGGAGCGGCAATCACTTCGCTGCGCGCCAAAACCAGGGTTGAACACCGCTGAGGCAGATCAAAATTTTGCGCAAATCCCCCCGTCTCGCGGCACCTACACACACAAGAAAAGAACTCACTGGGCAAACGCTCGAAACGCTCGATATCCTAACACGCGAAGCGGCAACCGCTTCACTGCACACCGGAATGAAACTCGGGGACGGCTGAGGTAGATCAAAATTTCGCTTCACTTTCATCGCCTCACGGTACCTACGTACACCAAAAAACAATGCACAGGTCAACGATCGATACCGTAATATGCGAAGCGGCGACCACTTCACTGCGAGCCGAAAGGAGGGTCGAACAGCGCGGAGGTAGATCAAACTTTTCCGCATGTTCCCCGCCTTCTGTTACCTACATATACCAAAAGCGACCCACGCTCGATATCGTAATACGCAAAGCGGCAGTCATTTCAATGCTCGTCAAATGCAGGGTTGGAGCCTGCCTAAGCAGATCGAAATTTTGCGCATATCCCCCCTCACGGTCCCTACATACACCAACAAACAACGCCCAGATGAATGCTCGACATCCTAACACGCAAAGCGGCAACCGCCTCACTGCGCGCCAAGAGCAGGGTCGAGCAGCGCTGAGGTAGATCAAACTTTTCCGCACATCTCCCCTCCTTGTGTTACATACACCAAAGAACAAAGCACGCTCGATATGGTAATATGCGAAGCGGTAATCACTTCGCCGCGCGCCAAATGTAGGGCGGAGCCCGCCTAGGCAGATCAAATTTTTCCGCACATCTCACCAAAAAACGACCCACGCTCGACATCGTAATGCGCAAAGCGGCAACCATTTCATTGCTCGCCAAAAGCAGTGTCGAAGAACGCTGAGGCAGATCAAAATTTTGCGCATATCCCCCTGTCTCACGGTACCTACGTACACAAAAAAAGAATTCACAAGGCAAACGCTCGATATTTCAACACGCGAAGCGGCAACCGCCTCACTGCGCGCCGAAATGAAGCGCGGAGACGGCTGAGGTAGATCGGAATTTCGCCCCATTCCCCCCACCTCACGGCACCCGCATACACCAAAAACAACGCACAGGTCAAACGATCGACACCGTAATATGCGAAGCGGCGATCACTCCACCGCGCACGAAATGCATTGCCCAAGACCACTGTGGTAGATCAAACTTTTCCGCACATCCTCCGCCTCATATTACCTACATACACCAAAGAACGAAGCACGTTCGATATCGTAATATGCGAAGCGGCAACCACCTCACTGCGCGGCAAAGGTAGGGTCGAACACGGCTGAGGTAGATCAAAATTTCGCACATATCCCCCACCATACTAACTGCGCACACAAAAAAAACACAGCGACTGAATGTTCGAGATCATAACGTACGGAGCGGCAACCACCTCGTTGCGCGCCAAAACCAGGGTCGAACGTCGCTGAGGTAGATCAAAAGTTTTGCGCGTACCCCGCCCCCCGCCCCGCCTCCCGCCAGATTAACACCCCTTTCAATAATGGCAGAACCCTAGAACCAAAACTAGGAACAAAAAACGCTCCCGTACATCAAAAATCCACGCACTTCCTCCACCTGCGCAACAGTAATGCAAAGCGCAACGGATTCTCCGCGTTGACGGGATCTATGGAATACAATAGAATCCTATGGAATAGTAAATTGGCGGAATAGGACAGAGTTGCGCATGAGGCAGGAAACAACGGTAAGCGGAATTTCCTAGTAACTTTCACGCAATAACCCTAACCTGGCCGAAAAGCAATTTGCACGAAAAAATGCATCCGCACGTCAACGCTTCAATAAATGGTCAAAAGCTCTGACCTGCAGCGACGAATCTTACAACTTGCCTCCTCCATTGTTGCACCCACTTTTTGGCATCGACCCTTCGTTGAAGCCATCCAAGATTACTACAAACCAATTTTTTCACACAATGAAGCTTTTTCTGCTCTGTTATTCTGCGAATTCCATAAAGAACCTTTTACAAGTAATTCTGCATTCAAGGCCGATCATTTAAAAAGAAAGAAAAAAAGCGTGAATTCCTCTTTCGGAACAATCGTTCGCATAAAAATTTGAACCACAGAAATTGCGCTTCTCTCCTGCAAGCGACTTCGACGTAATACTGCTGCGTGGCTCTCACTGGGGTAAAGCAAATCTTTCCTCGCATCACACAAATGATTCAAGCTTAGTTCAATAAGCACACTGCTCAGAATGCAACCCTAAACGAATGCAGGTTCTATGCTACGGTTCTGTCCAATATCAGGATGTCTATTTGAATATACAGCTTGGCAGCCATTCTTTACCGATAGAAAAGCCAGTTTAAAATGAGCCCGGATTTACCTTAAGTTTCAGCTACCAGTTTAATTACAATCGAGCAGTANAATCCTATGGAATAGTAAATTGGCGGAATAGGACAGAGTTGCGCATGAGGCAGGAAACAACGGTAAGCGGAATTTCCTAGTAACTTTCACGCAATAACCCTAACCTGGCCGATAAGCAATTTGCACGATAAAATGCATCCGCACGTCAACGCTTCAATAAATGGTCAAAAGCTCTGACCTGCAGCGACGAATCTTACAACTTGCCTCCTCCATTGTTGCACCCACTTTTTGGCATCGACCCTTCGTTGAAGCCATCCAAGATTACTACAAACCAATTTTTTCACACAATGAAGCTTTTTCTGCTCTGTTATTCTGCGAATTCCATAAAGAACCTTTTACAAGTAATTCTGCATTCAAGGCCGATCATTTAAAAAGAAAGAAAAAAAGCGTGAATTCCTCTTTCGGAACAATCGTTCGCATAAAAATTTGAACCACAGAAATTGCGCTTCTCTCCTGCAAGCGACTTCGACGTAATACTGCTGCGTGGCTCTCACTGGGGTAAAGCAAATCTTTCATCGCATCACACAAAAGATTCAAACTTAGTTCAATAAGCACACTGCTCAGAATGCAACCCTAAAAGAATACAGGTTCTATGCTACGGTTCTGTCCAATATCAGGATGTCTATTTGAATATACAGCTTGGCAGCCATTCTTTACCGATAGAAAAGCCAGTTTAAAATGAGCCCGGATTTACCTTAAGTTTCAGCTACCAGTTTAATTACAATCGAGCAGTACAAGGAAGAAGTAATCAGTGAAAATACTACATAAATTTTATAGATGTAGTTCTCACCTGAGAGATATTTGTGATTGCAATGCAAAGCCATCAGCCTCACTCATAAAAATTTCAAAAATACTGCACCGCTTTGAATAAACCTCCCACAGGGAAAAATATCAACCCACGCTTTCTGGGAGTTTGCGCCGTGAAATTTATCTTCAGAGGGGTTGACCTTTCCAACAAAAGAAAAGCAGTAATATATTCGAATAAACTATTAAAATGTTTTTGACAGAACAGAACGAAGTAGTGCTGACCAATTGGAAGACAATTAGGCGGTAGCAGCAAACATCAGAGAATGACATATAATTGAAACCTTACAACGCTTCTTTGGATTCCTAAAGAGAGCAGGGGAACTCACAAAAACAGAGGAAATTCTTTTTTTTGAAAGAAAACCTTAAGGAGTTTCATTCAAGTCTGTGCAGTATCGTGGGACCGCTNAGAGGTTAACTCATGCACAACACAGCAATCCTTCGAACAGCATTTTTGATGGGATTATAGACCCTATGACAGGACTAGCATATTCGGCACAACCAGGATCACTTGAAGCTGAGAAAACAAGGAGAAACACATATGGCAACGCCTCCTCAAATCAAAGAAACTTTGTGAGCCCTTATTTCTTTTTCATTATAAGCACTTATCTCACATTTCTTTTCCTCACGAAAAAAATCATTCCCTTAGGAATTCCATCGAATTCTGCAAATCGAATCTTACAAACTGTAAATTGAGAGGTATTTTATGCATTGGAAATTTTATGTTTTTCTTTTTTTAGCAACCTCCCTACTAAATTTGCATAAATGTTTAAAATTTTAAAATGTTCGGTAAGTTCCACTTCCAATAAGGCCTGAGGTACGCCCTATGAAAGATGGAGTCCCGGCGGTCCGCAGTTAGAAATTCTTTACTAGCTTCAGAGGAAAGCAAGCTTCCATTTTTTGTGGTTAGCTAAACTATGCATATGTAGCAAGAGATGCCTATAATAATGAAACGTACCCAAGTCAAAAACGTTTTTCCAGAGTGTTTCCTTTCGAAAATTTTGTCCTGCACGATATATCCAAAAAATTCCATCATGACATTTTTCTGAACGAAGAGATTCGCATAAAGTACTTTTAACCCAATATTACTTATCACAAACCGGGTCATCTGGCACCAAAAAACAAGTCAACGATGCGATGACCCGCA
Organism: Baylisascaris schroederi; assembly: GCA_006503575.1. Lineage (NCBI taxonomy): Eukaryota > Metazoa > Nematoda > Chromadorea > Rhabditida > Ascarididae > Baylisascaris > Baylisascaris schroederi. The sequence goes on from QEWY01000005.1 coordinate 13,563, forward strand.
ACAGGTAACCCTATCATATCGTTGCCACATGAACCTCTAAATATAAAGTTGTGGCAACTATTTCTGCCAACGAAGGGAACAGTAAAAATGCCGACAGGTATTAAATAAACTTCTCGAAACCCAATAATCACCTCCCTAGAAATAGCACGATGTTTCAAACCGCACATTCATTCGACACATCAATCCAATCAGCGAGAAAAATAGAAAGAGATAGCAACATGGGCTGCAGTATGGTTTGCCATCCTTGACATCAATCTCTCGCCCAAGAAGATTGAGCAAAGACTTCAACCACCCTGCAACGCAATGCTTCCTTTTCCCACTCACTGAATTCACATCTTCCACCTGTGCACAGCGGATGTGTATGAATGGGCATGATAATCCATCATCGTGTTATCACGACTGGCTCATCATTCCTAAGCTCCAATTTCAAGGATCGAAGCATTATAGTCACGTTTTCAAGTGTTCACTCTTTTAACAATATCGAAGTACGCAGCAATATCTATATAAATGCGACAGATATAGTTTAACCTAAAAATTTCAATGTCGGCATTTCCTTCGGTTCCCCTCACAGCTCCGAATCGATGTTGCCCACTCCTTTTACATTTAGAGGTTCGATGGAAATCCGTTACGTTTAAATATCAATCCCATTTCGCGAACACGTCTTTGCATTATTATAAGCTAAGCTTACTCGACTACATTTCAATCTATCATGTATACCCCGAAAGCTTTGCGGCCTTCATGATCGTAAGCTAAAAAACGAAAGCTTGCTAGATTGCTCCATGCTAGCCTGAATGAAGTTCTTCCCCTTCCGCTCCCAAGCAGTGAAAATACTCGCGAAACTCGAACCCCACCCTTAATGAAAGTGGACAGAGTTGTGAAGTTTCATCCCATCCTTGAAAAAATGTTCCACTAAACGCCAAATGACTTCACCTGTTTCTTCAATTTCAAGTATCCTGATTATGCAGCCAAGCCATGACTAGCCATGCCACAACGACTACACTCCCATTAGAAATGCTTTCCGCCGAATTGCGTCGTTGTGCATACTTAACGTACCCCCTCGCTCCAATGGCATCGTCAGCAAGAGGTATATGCGGTAAATGCGAAGACTGGCAACGTTGGCATTCACCCACGCAACGCTGGCATGGCAGCGCCTATGAAGGACGATTCGGTGCCCAGAGACTGCAATATCCAGCCAAAATTTACACCCACCAATCTCATTTCATCCTTACAAACTCATCATCTGAGTTCTCCTGAGAACTGATGAAAAAAGAAATTTTATTTTAGGATAGAATAATTTAAGAGACAACTACTACGTTGCCATTCCCGAGAGAAGAATGAGTGCAAGGGAAGATGAAACCTGTTCAACCCTCTTAAATCGCTTACGTTCACCAAATTCCTTCTCGCATTTTAGCGCGATATAGTCCCAAATCTCCTTGTTTGAGTTGCTGATGGCCCTGCGATTGAATCTTTATGAATGCGAATCGCCGCCGAAAGTTCTCTTCATAGGTTGATGACGTTGGCGTTCGTGGACAGTGATGTTCCTCGAGTCTTTGGGTGGTATATCCTTCGTTGAGTGAAAACCTCGCCTTAAAATTGTCTCGTTGATGTCACTGTCGACCGCATCAACTTCCTTCGCTGCTTCAAGCATATGTTTCCTGAAAAATCTCACAATCCTTTTTTGTATATGCAAAACTCGATGAGCACTTGGCCTTGAAGTCATTTCCAACTTTCCACCCAAACAATTGCAAATTCATTTCAGTGCCAATTTCGATCCAAACTGCACCTTGACCTCCCCTCAGTAAGAGTGATTCGTTTCTCGACCAACCCCTGATTCCAACCATACTCCAGCGCCTCCTATCGACAATAGCACTATTTCGAAACAATCTTGCGAATTTAAGAAAACCTAGTGGGCGTGGTTGTACTTTCGCATTCTCATTTGCCAAACGAACTGCTTAAGGGACTCAGGGGGAAACTAGAAAACGCGCCTAATACCCCATAACACCAGACAGATGGCAACGCATTTGCATCTATCTGCACCTTTAAAAGCCCGAAA
>QEWY01000006.1:0-13878 GCA_006503575.1 Baylisascaris schroederi
TGCAATCAAATTTCCAGCCTCTAAAACATTTTCTGGAACGCTATTCCACTAGCGCACCACTATACACTGAAAGCTGTATAGGACGCTGTTCACTACAAAAAATGCACACCCATTTTTCGTACTGACTTTATTATGACGAGCCATATAAAAAGTCTTCGAGTTCGAATGATTAATTCAGACAACATCTGCTTCATTCTTTTCATTCAGCCACTGACCCATCAACTAACATATGACAGTAACTGTGACGTCGTTGAACGTCCGGGAAGGAATTCATATTGAGCGGGTTTGATAAGATCCCGCTCAGTATGGATTTCTCCTGAACTTGATTTTCTCCCGAACAACATAAGTTTCTACCGAGTTGTGATACCAACCTCCGAACCCGGATATCCTGAATCAGGAAGTTCAAGGAATTTCTTGCCCTGTCCTTTGACCAAAAACCTCACACCGTTCTGGATCGTCATTGTTCTTAGTCCAAATCCCAAATCGGTGGTCTCAACCGCCTACGTGTGTAACAAGCGATAATGTTGCCGGAGATATTTCGTAAAGAATCTTCAGTATGGTTGACAATGGCAGCATGACTGTTAGCACAAAATGTTGCTGATAAAATACTAGTATCAGCGAGTAAGTGTTTACCACATTTTATAGCATTACCACTAATCAGTTTAAGCATAAGTTTTAATAAAGCAGTAGGGAGAATATTTTGCAGACAGAACTATTGCTACTACTGCTGAGGGTACTTGTTCACTAGTCATTAATGCCAATAGTTGATAACTGTGAGAAGACTGCTGAGATAAGTAATACGATTGCTCCCAACCGATTGTCATCGACTGCGAAATGTTGAAACTGAGGGATTTCTTATTATATGCAGGGATTTCTTATTAGCTACGTTGTACGTACTTGAAGAGCTGATGAAGCTGAATACGATTTATGAGAATGCACGTTCGTAATTGTATCTTTTCGATTTGTTGTAACACCATTGCCTCGACTATGTGGAGCTGGAATGGAGGCGACTAAATATTTCGAAAAAAACAAGAGCTCAATCCTATCGAATGCAAAGACGGGTCACATATCATGCTTGGAAACAACACAGAACGACGCTGCATTGGCTAGTTTTTCGTTGAGTTTAATTTTACAACAGCTGACATGCTTCTATCGAATCTGCATATTTCAACACGTAAGTGAAAGAAACCATGGAGAAGAAGGAAACAAAGTGGGTTTTGCGAGGTCTCCATCGAATAGTTAAGATGAAGGCACCTCATAATCTCGCCTTATTGATGTTTCAAATGTTCCGTCTTTTACACATGAACTGGGAAGCTTTTTCTTGTAGCGCTGATCACTGCATCGCGTTTACAGCGCTACCCTCTTCCTCATATCTCCTTTGGACAGTTTATTCGACATGCCTAACTCTTTCATATATTCCATCAACGATCCATCCATGTCTGAATGGGTGGATTTACTAGAAGTGACAGTTTACGAGCTAGTGAACTACTCATCTATCGGTTGCTCTATATTCCCTCAAAACGACTGCAATGAAATTTCTGGGATTTTCAATATATTCTATTAGATCGCTATTTTTGGGTGGGTGGTGACTCATTCAAAACATGCTGAAAGTCAGTTGTACATCAATCCTCTAAATATTGTCTCAAACGGCAATGAAAAAAGAAAACGTTACAAGAGGACATCGGTTAGCAGTAAGCCGGGTGATAACGACTGCCGGGTCTACAACAGCCTCACGCAACCAAATATCGGTAAATCTTGGGTTTTTTGCACATTACTGGAAATTTGATAGCTGGAAGAAGTGGAAAAGCATATTCCCATCCCTAATGAGCGCCGAATGTGTTCGACTCGTGGACATGAATTTTTGTTGACCTTTGGTGTAAACTTAACAAATTCGCAGATTATGCTATTTTCAGCGACGCGTCACATCGATTCCCTCACTACATCCAGTCTCTACAGTGAGTACAAGTGAAGTCGAGGTTATATCTTTATTAACGCTTCATTGGCATGAGTTAGATGTGAAACACCAACACTTTAGGACATTCATAATCTGACATGTTTAAAATGTTCCATCAATAGTCGCAAAGAAAGCAGGGATATCAGCCCACTATCATCCTACGAAATGGTCTCTTTCTCCCGCATACCTTTACCGCATGGACGGAATTGGTGTTATGCAAAATAAGAAGCAATTTTACAAGTGCTCCCTCTCCTTCTACTCGGCGCGAAGATCTCAGCATGGGAATTTTCACATGCTCTCGTTGCATAAGATCCAGGAGACCGTGCTAACGGAGAGAGCTTCAAAAAGCCTTTCATCCCATCACCCTTCAATGAGTGCGTTAACAGTGAATGAAGGTTAGGAATGCTTCGGTCCGTTGGAATTTCTTCGGTAATATAATTTAAAAAATCCAGCACTTCAAATTACACCCATTCAGTTGTGAACAAAAGGAAAATATTCTGCGACAGAGAAAACAATTTGCACTTTTTTAAATAAAAGCAGAATCATCAGGTGCCCTTTTTGAATAAAAAGTTTTTTGCAGATATTCTGTCGCTTCAGCATTTATGGCACCATTCCCCTGCCAGATAAACTATTGTCATGGGATCAATAGTGCATTCCCCTGCTTTGGCATCCAACAATTTTATCCTATTTTAGTAGTCCTTAAGAATGCATCTTTGAGATTTGGAAAAGCGATGCCTACTTGACATAATCCATTCATATAATAGACTAGAGTGCGGAAACCTGCTGTAGTGTGAGCATGCTTGATGTTCACTCAGGTTTGTTTTGTTTCTCTGCTGGTATATGGGGCTGGAAAGCAGTAGGCATTCCACAAGAGGTGTCATGGTCTTATCTAACCTAGCCCGCAGTCCTTCCGTCCTGAGATAGGTTGAAATTTCTAGGAATCTTGCCTTTTTATCACTACTTCCATTCTCTGAGAGCCGTTTTGTGGGCTGTTCTGCTGAAACATTCACAACTTAAAGTGACGAGCTGAAAAGTCTAGCAAAGAAAGCAATCCATGTAGTGATTTGCAGAGCGTCCTGAAATATGGCAAGTTCGTAGTGTTGAGAGCGCCAACATCAAAACGCAAAGAAAGCCCACCAAACCAGGCGGTCAGTTCGATCTTTACAGATAATTTTGAGCACTAAATCCGAAACCAGGAAATGGTGATCTGCTATGCGACAGTGGAGGACGAATTTTGTGTAATACAGAAGTGGTAATTTTGGAAATAGTTTCGCGTTCTACAGCGTCTATGAGATTACTTCTATTAGCTCTAGAATCTGACAACAAACTTGTGAAGGGAGGTTCTCATGTGTTTCAAGAAAGGAGTGCAAGTGAGGGAGATTGAAGGGATTTTGCAAGCGATGTGTGGTAGCATATTTAAATAACCATCAATATCAAAGAGTAGTAGATCATCGTTATCGGTAGTAAACCAAAGAATGGCATGTTGAAGATGTCAGAAAACTGTGGAAATTATTGCAGGTATGTTATGTGGCGTGCGATCTAAAATCGAACATGAAAGGAGCAAATATGAAAATATTGGCAAAACCTATTGTTGCTAAAAACAATATTTTATGGATATCTTCTCCGAATACTCAAAATTAGTGTTTTATCTCTCATCCTCCTCAGTGTGGAGGGAAAACAATACAGACTGCAGGCGTTATTCGTATCACTATGCTAAACAAACCCTTTGCACAACAAACACCATATGTGAAATAAACCGATAATTCATATAGTTAATAATAACATCGGTCCACAAAACTGAAAGTGGCTGTGCGAAGCCGAACATATATCCCAAACACTCGGTCATTTATAACGGCCTGTGGTGGAACTTCTGAATCACTATGAATGCATCAAAATTCTATCTACTTATTGCAGAGTAGTCCGGACTACGACAGATCACCGCCGAACGCTTTAAGGACGTTAGTCTTTATTTCTACCGTACTTCAAAGCCCACTTATATCAAATTGTACTAGACATCGTTGTTCTACAGTAGATCGTTCATCATTTCGATAAGCATTTCACCATATTCTGTGCGTTAATAACATTTGACAGTGTACTGAAAAAAGATTTACAAAAGCAATTTTAAATAAGAAGTCCACATTTTGAGGAGGGCAACTGTAACGTTCAAATTCCCAAGCCAGCTCCCTCTCACATTTACTGCTCACACATTACTGACTTCGAGTGTAGTGATGAAGGCAGATTCCCCAAAACAAATGGAAAATGTTACCATCCACACATATTTTTCCTCCTAAAAGACATATAAGCACAAAATGTCCATATTACAGCTAATGTTGCCATAGATACAGGTGGGATGGTTATCGCAATTGTGAATAGATCTCGTGGGTTCCCACATCATCCTCTTCATGATTTGTTTCACTGTTGAAATAATTCCACTGCATCTGCCAATTTTTAAGTTCATATTTACGTCAAATTTCGGCTAAAATCTCTATGTTCATTGACGCAGATGGAATGCTGAACGGATGTAGCAATCTTCATTGCTCATTGCATTATTAAACGAAGAAAACACAACAATGAAGCATTAAGGCAATTTCTTAACAATATCCTAGCTGGATTTGCAGTAACGCCAGCCAAACTATATGTTCTTGCCCAAAACACGATACGTCTAACTGCTGCAATTAACATTTTTCTCGATTTTCATTTTCATGGCACACAAAATGACTATCGAGTCGATAAAATAATATAATTTTCAAAACTTGTCATTACTTGTCATTACTTCGAAAATGTCATTACTTGTACTCTTCAGTCTATCCACAACTGCACTTATTGCCATAACAACCTGGATTTACGAATAGCAATTAAAAAACATAGAGTTAGAACACATTTCTCAGCTGGTCGCAAGTAGGCGTGAGGTCTTTTTCTTGTAATGGCGCAAATGTGTGCACGCTCGAGGTGGATGGGAGGAGCATTATGAAAGATTGAAAATTGCTACAAGACCATACCAACTGGAACTAGGAGCACTACTCCTCGAAGCGTACAGACCATGAACGCCGCATGCACGGACGCATATTTCACGCTCCTGCATAAACACCATGACGAATTTCCTTAGCCCTATCGAAGCGAATGGACGTTGCAAATTAAAGCTCATTTCGACTTTTTCTATCTTTTACGATACATGAAGTAAAGTTGAAACAGATGAAGTTACTTGTAATCGTTGTTAAAATTCCTCTACATAATCACTTAATTAGCAAGCTAATTTGAGACCGAATCGAGCATGCGAGGGCAACATTACGGTTCCTTCATGATGCATACCTTTTTATGCAGCCATGAAACAAAAAAACTTACATGAAAAATCCTAAATTTGGCTGAAAAGCTTGCATCTTAATCACTAAGGAGAGTTTGATTAAAAAGACTAGTTAAAATAAACGAATTTGAGAGTATAATTACAGAGTCAAGTCTTCTAGTAATAAAACCGTTTCAGAAGAACAACAGTTACGATTATAGATTGTTATAATAAGTCGAACACTTCCGCTATATTATATGATAACCTTCTATGAATCCCCAAATCGGTGCATTTGGCAAACTCGCGACATTCAAATTCAAAAATTCACACAAATTTAGCAATCTATGCAACTCAGATGCGCCGATACCTAACATAAACCATACTTGCACACATAGACTATATAAATAGAAGGATTAACCGGAGTGATTACCGCTGAACATAAAGAAATACTAACGCAAGCAATATAACGCTCTTATGTTCTTAATGTTCGGTCATTCGAACACGTTCGGCATCGTTGTTTTAATTCGACGCGCTGAAGAATTGACCAAAATTTTGCAATTTCTACATGCAGCTTAGCGAGTTTGGTAGCTATATCCCAAACATTGAGCTCCGTTTTATTTTATGGCCATAGTATTTCTTTTTCGTTCATGCGGAGACTGAACATATTGCATTGTTCGAATAGTAGAGCAGCAGAATTCATTTATTTGTTCCTACCGTCACCGTATGATCTTATTGCTGCAGGCGCTCCATTCGCGATATCAGAAATATCGGCGGATCGGTTAGTACATTTTCGCTTTTAGGTGCATCATGCTGGAATTTCCTCTTATTCAACAGCTAAGCGAAGTCAGTGCTCATCTCCATATATTTGGAATAGCGTGCTCATTGTAAACGACGTCAATGCTAGTCAACGATTAGCCAGATCCGGCTGTAAAAGCGGACCACATAGAATCAACTAATATATTTGAACAAGTGATAGGGATTGGGACGATGGAAATATGCGAATCCATGCAGTCCGTCCCATCTTCAACAGTTCCGTTCATTGCAATGTGATCTCCACTTATAATTGCGCTATCATATTGCAAGGCATGCCATAGTGAAAAAAGCCATTACGCACATGAATTATTGAGTCGTAAATATGGCCAATTTATCGGTGTCATGAAACCGATGCTTGCAGATTACAAAATGCCATTAGATAATGTGCCCCTTTATTCGAATAACAGTACTATGAAGGACGAATTGCATCAAACGAATGAATGAATATTCAGGAAATGGAGCATTCGGAGAAACAACCCGTTTGTGCGCATATCGACATGAAAATGACTAATAATAAAGCGATAGATGATCGTTTCTGGCAAAGTTCACATACATTACGTGCCTTTTGTTATGGCTTTATAACGTGTTTTATTATTATGTTCATCATTATTCTCAGCATCTAACAATAATTTGCTAAACGTAATAAACTTTTTTTTGCAATCGTTTTCTTCATTGCAAAATAAAAATATTTTTGGTTGTTTGTTTATTTGTAGTTCTTAGAAAAGATGCTCGCTCAGAGATGATTCGAAATGACAAAATATCAGGCAGTATACTCATATGATTGAATTTGATGCGCCAACTGTTGCAATTGCAACCATTTCCACCCCCAATGTGAGGTTCGAATGTAAAATGTGGTGATTGTCTGATGCGATAACGATATCAAAACGAGTCCCAACCATTCTTGAGAAAGTGAACATCAAGAGGCGGTGACCTACGGTTTGCGTGTTCTCAGTGATTAATCAGTTCAATCTGAAAACGAATCAAAACAAAATCATTAAGTAATACTAGATAATATAAACTACTGACAGTTATTTATGGTTTTTGGCTATAATCTGAGCGCATTTGTCTATGCTTAGTGATCTAATACGTTGGAGCGATGCGCCTCTCTCATCCCATTTTGAGCGGATGTGGGGCGTCGTGCCAAAGCCAATCTTCCAATGTTTTTTCGTGATCTGCTGTTGGTGTGGCGTAAACCTAGGCTTAGATGACGTCTTCTGGTGAAATTAGAGGGAAATAGTTGTTGCAGCTTTCCTGCTAGCCTCTGCTCAACAACCGCGATGTTCGGCAACGCGTAGACCGCCAGAAGATTCCTACCACCATATTATGTGGTTGCACCCAGAAATATAATGTGGTGGTGGGTGGCTGCAGAGAACGCACCCACCCACCACCACATTATATTTCTTCATAACGAAAACAGGCATTCTCGGCGCATAATTTGCCGGTAGCTTTCTCCAGCTTCTGCGTTTAATTTTCATCGTCACTTTCCCGCTAGATGCATTGCAAAACTACTGCTTTTTAGAAGCAATGTGGGCCGCGCCATTTTTGTCACTTATTATCGATCTGTGGCACTCTTCGCTAAGCCAACCGTCATGTTCGCTAAGAACTTTTTAGCAGTTCTCAATCTTTGCGGGGACTAAAAGGATGAAAACATCGACGCTGTTGCAGTTCTCAAGCGTTCAAAATTTGGGAGAAACGATTGCAAGATTTGGTCGACCATGACGATTACTGCAGTGAAAAAAAGCAGAGATGATGCTCACGGCTTCTTTAAACTAGTGCATTGTTATTTAAAGAACACACCCTTCAAACAGGCATTTCTCTTTGGAGCTCATTGTTTTCGCATTATTTCTTTTTTTGTAGTAATGTTTTCTCCTGAAATCCGTTACGAACCTCACGAAAGTTGTTGAAGTTGTGAACAAGTCAAGCATCCTAATGTTATCAGCGAACTGGATATAGGCACGATATCGACTCATTGTCGTTTGAAATACGTCTTTTATGATTGAACTGGACCAGTTGAGATTGCTTTCTCCTTGTAGTATTTGTTGCGTGAAATTTTGGCTTCTGTTCACTTTGATAGACCGTCGAGAATAGAAACTGTAGGTCGTTATTGTTATGATCGTAGAGACTATTCTAAACAACAGTTGAATGAAGACCTTAACCTGTGCCAGCAAGCTGGCAAATTCGGTTCGTATTGCAATTATGTTGTGAAAATGAAGATTCCCTAAATGCAAGCACTTTTCTTAATTCTCTTCGAATATAAATTTTTCTTACATCACCCTCTCTTCGTCTTTCTCTCGCTCATATGCTGCTTTTGAAATCTGTCTACAACATAAGCTTCTTCTCATACTCTCCCTCTCACTTCCTTCTCAGTTAACGTATATTTGGAAACTGCCAACATCATGAGGCAAACAGCTCATAAATTGGGGAATATGTCAATTTGCACGATGCTAATAAGATTGATGTTGCTTACGCAAACTCATGAACCCGCTTAATATTGGCACAACGCTAAATAACTCATTTGTCAATAAAAGCCGACTCTTGCATTAATCAGGGGGAAAGGTGCCCATTGTTCGCACATGAGTGATATTACGAAATTTAGCGTATTTGAATTAGGCACTTCATGAAATTCACATCTAAAGAACCCCCTCCTCATCACATCCCACTAAATACATATACAAATGTCACTGCACCTCTACGCTCATGAAGGATCTAATAAGATAAAGTTGCCTAGGAAGTTTTCCCAGAATATGTATATTTACACAGACCTTTTTACCCTCGCTTTCGTGGCCCATTGGTTGAACATCTCGCTTGTACAGACACACGCATAGTAGGGGTATACGCATACAAACATCATGTCTTCATAGTCCACCATCGCAAAATACAAAAATGCATAGAAAGCAACACGATGATCTGTTACCCGACAAATGCTTTTATTTGAACATGCCTTTAACTGACCATCTCGTTGCTTACTGGCCTCAGGCGGTCAAATTATTCACAACCAAGTTATACACCTTATTACGATCAGAACTGAGTTTGCACTGCTCACCGACTTATGTGCAAATCTGTTTATATCCTTCATTGGAATGCACTCTCTTCGTTGGCCATTCACGAGTTCAACCCATTATTGTTTGAATACAGAACACTTGAGCATTAAACCTAAGCCTTTGTTAATTCACTTCATTATTGATGAAAATGCTCATATATTCCTTTATTGCGGGAATAACGTTTCTTTACCATTGAAGTGTTGATTAATTAGTGAGGATTTCTATGTTACTGAGATATTCGTACAATAAGATCTGTATGTGCAAAATGCATAGTAATATCAGATTCACAATGCTCTTACTATTGAAAGAAGCAGAAAAAAATTATGGGGACGCAAACTTTGCAATGCGGAGATTGTGAAGTGATCCCTGTACGGTCAAAAATCAATTGCCACGTCGCTTCACTCGAGAATAAGCTTTGCCTTGAACATGGCCAAGCAGTGGAAAATTGAGTGTGGCAGAGCAATCGTAGAAAAATATTTGCTTTTACGGATATTTGAAATTTAGTAGGGAATTGTGCCCGTCGGGTTTGCATTCACCGCATACGATGTAAATAACTCACGAAACTCCATAGCTCAACGTTTATAAAAAAAGTGAATACGATATTGAGTGGAACAATGTGCACAATGTGCTCAAAAAGAAATCATCAGAAAACACGTATTTATGAGAATTTGGTGTTATTCATTGAAGCAATCAACGAGTTTATTCGTTTCAATCGGATACTCTTGCACCATTCGATGTTTCTTCGTGTCCTATACCTAAAACATCACAACAGATCTTTGAGGCTATTTCAGTGAATATCAACCGCTCTATAAGAATGCGCAAAAATGCTTTTGCACTGCTTCATTACTTTGAAAATAAATGGCATATTGCTTTTATAATGCTATCAACTACTGCCCGTTGCGAATACATCTACTCAAATGTCTGCAGAAATTTTATTACAAAAGCTTCACTCAAGCTGTTTTCAACAGTTTCTAATGACTCAAAAGATGCCGATTTGTTAAGGAATTTTTTAGAACTTCGCCATTTAATTTTCAGCCTCATCATCGCATCAACTGATTACATTAACTTATCAGTTTACTCACCGATCATGGTGATTTAGAGAAAAAATCGGCCACGATATCATGATGGCTCCACCTGGTTCTAAATAAGTGCCCATTCTCATAACTCATTTCTCATCGGTTTTAACTCGATAGTCGTTCACTGATCGCTATAAAGTTTGCAAGTGCAAAGACACGCATTGCATCAGTTTTTGTGGCGTTCCTTCACTAATTGGAAGTTACGACTGCTATAACCTTTGTAGGGCCAACGGGCCTAAAAAATACCTGCCATTACATTCTCTGCTGAGATTTAAATTGGCAACACACACCATACCTGTTCAAATATTTACCTGAACAGTGTTATAAACAATGTAGACAATAAGTAGTGATTGTGTTTTGACCGTCATACCAATCATATCGCTTGGGAAATTGCGGAAATAATCCTCTTTTGATGCCTTGAACGTTGGTACATTCCAATAAGCATCATATATCACAAAGTCGTCATTCTGAAACACTAGAAAGCTTATGAAGGCGCCTTAAGAGTTTAAATAAAGAGGAAGAAGACAACTAACTTTGGAGGTGTCACTGATATGGCCCTTAAACTGCACATATTTTTAAATGTTCTCAACCTTTACGGAAGCGCGTGAATCCACATAAAATTCATTAAATAAGGGATTTTCTCAGGCTCCAAAATTCGTTTAGGTGCCTATGAGACACCTTATCACTGGTTATCAGGGATTATTCTCTCGAGAATGCAATTACTCAACCGTTAAATCCCCTAATCCTCTGAACCCAATCAGAGATCCTCTAATCATCCGCTAGCTGAGGCCATGTAGCTTTCTTATTAATTATATAACAAGTGACAACTGAAGCAAATCGGCAAAAACAACACCTTCATAAGGACCTGATTATCATCGGACCATTGAAAGTCGATATGCGGAATAAAGTTGACATCATTTGATAATTGCTGCGGACTTTTATGTGCGAGCTGAAATGCTTGCTTTTTGAGTTTGCTTTTCATTGAAGAACTACAGTATGAAGAAGCGTTACGAAAAAGGAAACCTGATGACCCTCATCGATGCCATCATCAATCAAGGATGTTAAAAACGGCAAATCTAAATGATTCCATGCACATCCTCAAATACCGTATGTTTCAACTGCTAATGCTTTATTACCAGTAGGAAACTCTACTGATAGCAGTTCATTCAAGTCTAAATGTAATTTGCTCCTAGTTTTTCTTTTTTTCCTCGCGACTCACAACTGATTTGCCAGATGCAAATCTACATGAAAGGGGAGTTCTTGTTCTGGTGGTTAGCATTAGTCGTTAGAACAAATGCCTTTTGCGAAAACTTTCACCCTCCATCGGATTCTAGCAGCTTCAGGAAAAGGGAAATTTTTCGAAGCTATAAGGCTGCGGGATGGAGGTTTGGATACGGAATGGAACAAGGAGGTAATTGCTCAGTTGGCTAATAAATGTATAACAACTTTCGTAAGCCTCACGTGTAAGTGCTTTCTGTCACGATTCCACCGAAAACGGTAGACGTTAGTTCGCTCTATTAGAACGGTCACTCCACTTCGTGCATTGGTATATGCCACCGAAACGGTTCGCGGTCCCTTGGGGAACATCTCGTTGATATAGAATGACGCCTTTTGTTGCAAGTTGTCATGCCTCCAAACCTCGTAAACTCGATCACGAGAGAACAAGTAGGTGCGTCCATTGTGCGCTCAAATGCGTGCATTCAAATCCGCGTAGCTGTTTGTGAAATAGGTTGCGTTTCAAGGTAGTGGATTAGATTGTCTCCTGAGAAGACTGCTTTCCTGCCATTGTTAACTAAAGCAGCTTCTGCTCTATACTAAATGCTGCTTATGCGGAATCCTTAACCTAGCATGTGGTTATGATTTTAAAAGAAAACACTTTTAAACCTCTGGTGATCGCGTCAAATCTGCGAGGACAAGCAGAGATCGGTAATGCCAGTAATGGAGTCGCTGTTGTATTCAAGAGTTTTCCATTATTACGCTTCGATATCTTCACGCCATTCTATCCAAACGTTCGATTTCCTTCAATTGAAGTGAACATTAAATTCAGCGAATTGTATAACTGATAAAAACTTCAAACCTCTCAACTGTTATCATTCGAATGCCCTTCGTCCAACCTGCTAGTGGAGGATCACTTAAATATTGTTTTTCAGAGTCTCCGAATTTCGTCACCTTGTAACAGCACAAAGGTGGACGCAAATATGTGCAACTGCGAAACCCGTATATACTGTATATGTGATGGATGTGACGAATCGCATGCTGCACAATAAAAGCAGTGTTGTTGCTGCATAATAAACGTCCCGGATGGGGGTGCGCCTCTTTGACGCTGTTATTTAATTGCACACCAATCGAGGAAATACTACGACTCGGAGTTGCTTCAGGTAATCAGAAATTGACAGGATACTGCATAACTAGACAATTATGCTAACGTTAGTAACCACGGTGACAGGTAAAAGAGCTCAATAAGTTGGCTGCAACAGTTCCGTATCATTCAATAGCAAGCAAAGCCAAACATCTTCAAATAAAACCGTGTCACGGATCACATGAGTATGTGTAATGCATTTGGCTCCTTTCTAAGCGACGGTGCTAACACTTCAGGATTGATAAAGAAGTTAAANTAAAGCAAAAAATCACCACTGCTGTAAATATCTTCGATAATTCGAGTAATATGAGATTTGAGCGAGAAAGATATTACGTAACAGAACAATTTCGTTATTTTTCGTTTAAACGGCTAACCTTTCCTCCTTTGCATTGGCAAGGGCATTTTTCCTTGCGAACCTTGAGTAGATTTCATTGCTATCGCACATTTTTCCGCCCTTGTTAGCCGCGGAATTATTTTCACCACATCTGAAGCCTTATTGACATTGACATAGGCATTCTTTCGGCTACCGGCTAACTGTAGAACAAAGACATATTATTCGAATACTTCCGTTAACACTGTGCTGCAATCATAATGGCGGCTTACTGCCATCCGTTCGACAGCCTCGTTACATCTTTCGCTTCTTCCCCTTCATCAAACCACCACCATAATCGCCAAAATGTCTTCGTCTTCTTTCTCCTGTCACACTATCTCCCCATGGCTTTTTCTCCCTCTCCTTCCAGGTACTTTCCTTCTCCATATCACATTAATGTGCTTAAAAACACGGGTACATGGTCGAAACTTCGAGACCATTCTCACGTTCGCCTGGAATCACACCAACCAAAATCATCAAGTATGAAGTTTTTGATCAGTTTCCATACTGTTCTATATCATCGAAAATACTCATAACCGTTAAAAATGCATATTAGATTCTCACATTTCAAAAAGTGTTTTAAAGTCTGATCAATGCGCTCACAGAAGCCCATGCTATATTGCTTATGAGCACAATCAAAGAAGGACTAGCGTTTTATTGAAAATGTTGTCCATTCATCAGCTGCAGATGGCAAAAGAGCACGCGGAAAAACTTATGAGTCCTTTTGTGATTCCACATACGATCACAGCAAACTCGTTTTGGCTCCGCTCATTCGATCATTGAGAAAGGTAAACTGCCAAAAAAATTTAAAATGAAGATACTGCCTCCACAGCTGAATCGAAACGACCGTTCTCATAAGTCACCCCACAATAGGTTCGCTTCTTTCCGATGGAAGCAGCTTCAATTCATATAATCTGTTCTAAACGAGTGCAGATCATTGAAGATATTTAATCTTCCTTAGTCGGATAGGAAGTTAACATAGGTG
>QEWY01000007.1:0-13314 GCA_006503575.1 Baylisascaris schroederi
ACTTTGAGTTGAATGAAGGAAAGGATATTAAGCAATTATGGGCAAATGTGACCCAGAGATGCAAAAGAAGGCTGTTTTCCTATATCTTCGCGGCTCCTAACACAGCGACCGCCTCATTTGTCGTCGAACGTAGAAGCCCTTCATTGTTCAGCATCATAAGCAGCTCTGAGTTGTTCATCTCAAGAAGCATGCCTATGATTTTATTCACATCCGGCCCCTTATAGATGCGAGGCATAAGCGGGCAGATTCGCTCGGCGATTATCTGTTTTTGCTTCTGCCATAGCACTTATAAATGACTCTCACCTGGGGTTGATCATCATCTTACTGATGTAAAGAAAACTGAGATTTGCTGCACTTGTTTACAACAAAGGTGAGTTTCGTGAACGCAATCGACTGCTTATATTATCTCCTAACGAGAAAGACTTTCGGTCCTGTATTATAACCAGGCATCATTGTTTTCTCTCGAGTTCTCCTATCCCTAGTCGTCTCTCTCAAAACCGAGGAATATTATCTCTCAAAACCAAGGATTATATCTCACCCGTTCAGACATGAAGCGCACCATCGAGGCTTGGTTGAACCGTTCAAAGAATCTCTCAGAAATAGTTTTTAATAGTGCATCCAATGAGACCCCTCTCACTGTCTTCTTTCCTGCCTGTCTCATCGTGCCTCTTCCTGACCTCGCTCCTCCATGTCCATCATCACTTACGGAATCACTAAAGGCGACTACTGAAGCAACACGATTGAACCAATGGTCGCTCTACTTAGGACAGAGCTAAGACAAGCACCAACTTCTTACATGGACATAACAAACGTCCGCCTTCCTTTAGTGATAAGTGCAATTTTTACCTTCCTCGATGGTATTGAGGTGCACCACAGCATGAACAGACGAGCGCACAGTGAGGCTTAAAAAACTGGCTTTACTAGGACTTTATCTCTTTAAGGAGATACAAGTCGGCGAAAAGGAAGAATCAGGAGGCCGAGGGTCCACAAACCTGAACGGTCACCAGAGAAAGTAATGAAGAGCGAGAGGCTCCATGTGTCCGATACGAGGAGCCGTATGTCCTCGAAATTCGCTGAACGCCTGTGAATATGGAGCTGGGTTCTCAGCTTGCCCACGACAACCACCCTGAAAAGTGGGCCAACAGCATGCTACATCTACTTTCGCTACTAAAAAACATAAACTGAGAAAAGGAATGCGCTAGTGAATTTCATTATTAACTCGAGTCACTAATCATTGATGGGCGGTAGCCATAGAAATATTGTGATTACCTACCGAAGTCACTCATGTTGATAATACCCTAACATGGGACGATGTGCGAGGCTGCCCACAGCATGTGACTTTTTTCGGAGGGGTATGCAATACGTAAAAAGAAACGCTCCTCTGCCATTCACCGCGCACGAGATCCGAAGTATGAACACCTAACGGTGCACGTTTCCATAGCTCAAACGGATGTTTCCTTTTTCGTCGCTCTTCCTTACCCCCCTCCCCCCTTCTCCCCGGACCTCACCTCCTCCTCTGAAAGTTGTTACTACAATGCAATCAACGGCTACGAAAAGGGCCTTTATAAGCCAGGTCTGCAGAAGAGACTGGGCACTCAACCCCAGAATTACCTTTCATTTGACACAGCTTATATGAATAACCTTTCACGTTTTGAAAATTGTTCCGAAACTGCAGTGACGTGGTTAATAACAAAATTTAATCAACGGCTACGAAACAGGGATTTCAAGAAGTTTACGAGTCGTTTCCTGGTCTGCCTGGTGGCTCAGAAACTTCAAATCAGTGCATGCATTGAACTGACAAACGAAGAAAGCGGACAGAATGCATCTTTCCGAAATGTTCTGAGCAGGGAGCAAGTTGCAAAGTTTCATTGCCAGGAAGATTACGAATGTCACATGACCAGCAATTAGTGCAAAGCCCAACAGGTGGTCAAATTCTCAAGGTTTGGAAGAATTTAAGGGGTTTAGGGTTCAATTTCTCGTCGTAATTTTGCCTGGTTGAACACTTATCGACAGGAGCATTTATTGTAAGCTCTTGACCGACGACTTCACTACCATGTAAAATGTAACTACGCATAGCTTTAGCTTCAAAACAAATATTGCTAGACGATTAGGAGGAAGCCAAGGACCGCTTTTCAGGCAGCCACCTGAACGTGGTGAGAGAGGTGGGGTCCAACGGAGAACGTGAAAAGAGCTCCCTGGCGAAGATGCATTTAGAAAACTGATCCGTGCGGCCCAAATTTCAGTGAGCATCGTGACAACCGCAGTTAGAACTGCAGAAAACTGCTTCTGCGATTCTAACGTTCACCATTTTTTGAATTACTGCCAAAAAATACAATCTGCAAGCTTAGAGAAGTGGGGAATGGCAAAACTGACGAGGGATGCTTCTTGTCACTTTCAGAACTTCTTCATCGCTCGCAGATGTGAGTAAACGATGAGTAATGGTACATGTAATGCTGTTTTTGTTTATTAATGCGAACAAACACTTGAAATACGGCTTCTTTCCGCGTGAGATAGATAACTTGTATTTCGTATTTTAGAGTAATTCAGAACGACTTCTTTTTGGAGGCCGAAGCACGACTGTTTGGATTGTGGCGTTAAACTCAGTGAGGAAGAAGACAAAAGCTCGGCAAAGTTTCATTATCAGAAAAGGAAGAAATACAAACAGATCATTGTTCCTCCAGTAGCGCATCACATTTGTTGAAGTTTTTTGCTAGTACCTCTCTTAAGTCTTTCTGACTAGAACAGACGAGCGTCGCACTGACGTCCGCAACGACTTCGCTTCAAACCCCCCCCAAATGGACCATTCCGCCTTTAACTAACGTAGTATTATAAACATCCGATTCCTTGGGAGGTGCAACATTTTGCACGCTCCCGGATAGCAGTTGTCTTTGAAGCCGTATTGGTTTTCTGAAGACACCTGGAAAAACGCGGTTAATAAATTAGACAACATAGAGCGTACGACACGGATGCATAGAAAATGCGGTTTTCTGTGGAAATGTGCGGCATCCTGCGCAAACCGCTCTTTAACGGCGGGGAGCGGTAGAGAGCTAGGCTGCTGCACGGCCGCGAAATATCGGAGGGTACCGAATGTCTCAGGACGTAAGGTTTCTGCTGTTTTTGCTTTTTCTTTCCGTATCTTTTCACATCACAGAAATTGTAGGCAATGTTTTCGTTTCGTGATGCTCATATCCAAAAACCGGACTTAGTATTCATAACAGTAATTACATTTACATCGTGTTATTAACAAAAAACATTCAACAAGTTCACTAAATTGGTGAAATAAATTGAGGAGCGAGGAATTGTGATTAAAAGGACAAGGGCGACTTTTTCACACAACGGCTACTTTGTTGTTGAGCTGTGCAGTTAATGAAAAAAACAAGTATCGACATAATTCGAACATTTGGAACGTACAAATTTACAGCAGCAATTCATTACAGATGATATCTGATAAACAGCCGTATCGAATATGATAAAAAAATTAAATTGAGCTGGTTGTGTAGGTCCACATAAAGGTAATATCAGCGAGATCAGAAACTCAACAATGTGGTATAATCGTCGATTCTCATCGGCTATACAATCGTTCACAGCTTATAAAGTGCCAAATAAGAAAGAACAAATGCACGACAATAGAAAAGAAGAACTGAAGTGTGAACATGTCAGACGATATCATAGAATTGTATAAAACCTCTTTCAACGGATGTGGGACTAGCTTTGATTGGAGCAGGACATTCTCTTCTGCAACAACATAATACGCCCATTCTGCCCGCTGAGTGTGATGAGTCCACAACTGCTGCGCATTTATATGACTTTGTGGTCAGAAACTGTGAACGGCAACTCAACACTGATCGTAGTGAGGCATCTCGCTCTACGTATTTGGGTATGTCTTGAATTCTGCAAAATAAAGAACTGATTTGTTTTCTCACTTAGCAAAAGAGTTGACGGATCACCATGAAATCTTAATATAAGTGAACTTGAATGCAGCTAAAGGGGTTCAAAGAGATTCAGCTGAAGAAAACTCAATTTATAATTTCTGGTGCATTATTAATGTCGATTAGTTTGTGGTGTAAGAGATGACGTGCGCCTTGAAAGCATGGAGGAAGAAGGGAGGGGGAATGAATCGCCTCGTATTCTGCACCCCCATCCTGGAGGAACTAAATTATCGCTCCCACAACATTACCAAAAGGGTCGGCGAAGTCAATGACGACAATATTCCGAAGGATCGAACTGTTGTCCTAAACTTACTCAGACAACTTTTTCCATCAGAAATGTGTGAAATCATTTGAGAAGGTGGAACGAGTTTCGTGGTTGTTTTATTGAGTGTTTTTCAAAGAAGAAGCCTACCAGTGGTTTTGTTTCGCCAAGATCGCGAAACTCGAAGCATTCGGATCGGCTGTTGCAGCTCATCTCATCGTCACCAACTCTGCAACGTGATAGTTGCTTTGCCATCCTTCGTACAATAGTTTTGATTCCACGCACTGATTTTGCCTCTTCCATTGCATTATAATTTAACAACCTTGGCAATAGTTTCGAAAAAATATTCTTCGGTCATGAAATAATGTGCGAGTCTCTTTCAGCTAGACGGCTGAGAAGACAACGTGTGACGAAGAGTGCAACAAAAAATAACAAAATGCATATCAAATCAGCCTCTTCCATAAAGGTTTGAAAAACAAATTCTAAACATTTCTCTGTTTTATCCGTTGTCCGACGACGTCGAAAAGTTCTCAGTGAATTGATTCACAGATATAATGATATTTCAAACCATAGATCACTTATTCAGATGCAGATGAATAGTAACGAGATTATTTTCAAAGAGCGCATCTATGGCATGGAATCTATCGATCGTGCTTTGTCTTTATGATTTTTCTTATTTAAGATTCTAAACTATCCCATAGATAAATCATGGAAAAATATGCATACACATTCAGATACGATGTCTCTATAACACATTTCTGCAGAAACTTTAGCAGAATAACAAAAAATGATTCTGTCTTGAAGCAGTCTTTAATCAAGCAGCAGACATATACTACAAATTCGATTTAAATAGCGACTCCCTTCATCGCATTCAATGAAAATCATGCTTCTTTACACAACTGCAGTAAAATAGAGGACAATCATATTTCACCTAACCACAATTCTTCTCTGAACGGAAATATTTCAAACGTGATGATAAAGATAATGACAACAAAATTCATTTATTTCCGATAACGGAAGCCCGCGATTCTTCGATGGCAATCAAAACTGTATCGAACGAGACCAATCATGCGTCCTGAGCTGAACTCCGTGAAATGAGCTTTTGCATCAATCGACAGATCGCCAGATATTCACACTGTTCTACCCGTATGTGACACCGTCTGGATTGTGGAATAATGCCTGATCTTTTGCGCGTCAAAAAGAGAAAACCATTGTGAGGCCGTAGACGAGAAGTTCCACACAAAAACACTAGAATCTTTGCTCTACGCGAATAATGAATGAAGTAGTAAGCAAAATTGCTTGCAACTTGACTGCCGCTGGGCAAATTAAGCAAATATTGTTGCATCACAATACAACTGCGCAATGGTTGAAGTCATATGCATACAGCAAACACAACTCACCGTTACATGGCTGATTATTCCCAGCAATAGATAAATGCGTCGTACGAGAGAACGAATGCTCCTCTTTGTCTAGGACAGCTTCCGGCCTCATGTAGCGCGATCGAAGTGAGTCGGCGGAGTTGTCTGCATCAAATGGATAACTATGGAGAACAATAGCTCCGTCGGCATACACATAAGCTTCGACAACGCATTACGGTGAAAAGCCAGTTTCCTGTAACATCTAATAGCACAACCGAAGAGCAAATGTAAGTCTACCTACGGAGCATTAACAACAACGCTGCACCACAAGCCCATCAGGACTGTTGAACGGCAGCGATTTTACTCAGCTAATCAATAGCAAACATCGTGATAGACAGTTGTTATCTGCACGCTAACAGCTGTCATATTTTACCAACCCCAACTCATGGTCATTTTTCTTTTATATGCGCCGGTACGGAAATCATGTTTATCACTTATGTTTGTTCTCCGCTCGAAGAAAGCGTAGCTGTTGGTGATTTCTGACACTGATACTTGCTTTCTCGAGCTTGATGCTTACTTGAACTTCCACTCTGAAGCATAAAAAACGGTCTACTTTTGTTGTTTTACCTATTGTTGAAGCAAACTGATTCAATTCATTTCATTTCAACGGAGTTTGAATGTTTCAGCAATTGGAACAGTGGATATTTTAAAATCACACAGGAGATAAAAACTGTCAAAAATGCATATGAAGGATACATTTGGGAAGTTGCCAATAAGCACCTGTCATGGACTATTTTGAAATCGAAACATGATATTAGGATCGATGGAAATGAGGAAAAAATGGTGGCAACTGAGCATCAGTGGTAAAAGTGAATTCGATGCAATAGCGATTGCTTTCATTGTTATTTTTTATCTTTTTTCAACGCAACTCTGTTAAATACATACAGTGGCAACTCCTTGCTGCTTGTCCCCTCTCCCTTCCTGCACTCCAATTAAGGAGCTGGCGAGAATTTTCTGAATGATGAGCGGGCCGTGATCAGAAAGTGAACCAAAACTCCAGAAAGAATGGAACATTTCGGAGAAATTTGTAGGAAAATCCCCCGAAAACGTAGGATTTCTGGCATCTTCAACACCTTCGCCAATGATACTAATAGCTAAGCAGAGCTCATCAGTTGCACGCCACTGAGTTATAGTCAGTCTTATTTACTTTAACACTCAAATTTAGAACTGAATTCGAAATATCGACTTTCAAAACTGCAGTAGTTGAATTTTTAGTGCTTGAATTGACACGAAGTTAGTGACTAAGAATGTTAGTCTGAGATGAAAACAACAACACGTGACAAAACTGTATAGAAAACAAAACATCTAAATTCGATCTTCTCAGCAAATCTCAGAGCCTCTTAAGAACACTGAGACATCAGATCAGATAGCTGTAAATTCGGTGGACGATTCACAATGCAGCGGTGCCGTTAATGCTTGATGGAACCTTTGTTCATCGGTGCAATTTTTCATCGGCACTGTGCTATTCAAATAAAATTATGCGCATATGGTTCAAATTTCGCATAGATGTCCCCCATATGTAATTGTAGCACTTGAGCATTGAGTTTAGAAAACTTTGAACTATTAACAAGAGATCGTTTAGCACCTTAAAATGACGAAACTATATCGGAATTAATAGGAAAACACGACTTGAAAATCCGGTCACAAGTTTAAGCAGCGCCGGAATGTACAAGCCACTAATTTGGAAAATGAGTTCGGAAAGCACTTGAGAAATAATTTCCAGTAGCAGCTAAACGCACTAATCCAAGGAACTTAGTTCTTGGAGTGCAAAATGCTGCAAACAAAGAAAAAAACTAACAACAATTTCTACATTACTGTCCCTAAAGTTGCCTTTCAAAGTACCGTTATAACATGAAGGGCGCTTCAAATTCTCAGGGGCCTGTGGTATGTATAGCTTGAAATTTTCATCGCATTGTTTATCCTGAAACAATCCTTCGTATTAACTGATGGCTTCGTTACCTGCGTGAAAGGAGAAAAAGATTTCATTCACATCTTATGTCAAGGTACTTTACTCCGTCATAAGAACTACAGCCTCAATGGGCTACCTACGTCCATTCACTTTCGAAGATGCTATCTATTGAATATGATGAAAGTGGGAAAGGCGTACGTTCGAGCGTCTGACTTTATCACCAGAAGCTTCCTTCGAGAGTATTTCTCCTCAAATAATGTAACTCTCATCCTTTTTTATTGAAACTTACTAGTTGCTCGACTATTTTTCCATTCTCCAGTCCCTCCGCCGTAAGGTTCCATATTTAAGCGACATGCATTATAACGAGAGCCATCACAATCGTGGATTCTCAACACTCGTGCCCTTCCAGATTCACCGCTATTCATATCTTTGTCGTCTACAAGTGCTAAATACCTTATTTAGGTTGAGCAAGGAAATACATTAAAAGCACCGATGGCTTTCTGGATTTTGAGTCTACAGTGGAGAACATCGCTGAGCGGGAACTCCTAGTCAATTCGTGTGCATATTACTTTCAGCTCACCCTACTGTTGGCTGATCTTGTTACCAACCAGATGAACGAAGGCATAACAAATCCTTCAATAATCGAAGTCTTTCTGAATAGTAGCCGTTTGTGATGGTTTTCCACCATTTAAATAAAAATTGGCCTCTGCTGGCGGCCGAAGAACTTTAACACAAACAGCGGACATCAAAGGCAGAATCGATTTTGCAAGAGTGGGCTATACGACATTGAAAATTATTGCTCGCCAATTGACCAAAGAAAACGATCATTCAAAAGATATGAACGTCGCCCTTCTCCTCCCTATAGGGCATTTCAATTGCACCCTTCGACGCGTGTTACTACGCTCTAAATGTATCAAAGGCTTCCTGCCAAACTATCCTATATGCAAGAGAAAATGTAAAAGGAAACATAAAACAACCCTGCCATAATGAGTCACGTGCATGGCGCAGTAGATAACTACGAACTGCGCTATGCTATATGATGGATTTTTATCACTGGTCGAACATTTACGTTGCTGCAGAGGCAAAATCCTTGGAATGCGGAACCTAATTGCCGTTTCACTACCTCTCGTGATATGAAAGTACTTCCTGTAAAACCACAATCTTTCAAACACAAAACATAGCATCAATAAGATGAGAGTTTGCCAACATACTTGATTCCGATAAGATCGAAAGTATGCTGCTCAACTATTGCGATCTCAAAAAGGACCGCTAAATTATTTCGCATTCCAGTGTTCCCCATCTATTTTAACGCAACGTCGCAGAATTGTATTAAAAACTGAAAACATCACGAGGAATCATTTCGGAAGACTGCATCACGTGCATTTTTCGGAAGTCACCTGGTCATATAATATTTGAACAAGCCACGAATGAGACGCCGCACCAAATATAAGGCACATTAAAGTTAGCAACTACGCGTTCGGCCTTCGCGAAAATCAGCAAGAAAAGACGATATTCCTGTTCGATTTTGGTTCTGCCAGACGACTTGTAGACTACGCCGGACGACATGTTCATTAGAAGGGTGAGATCGGTTGGAGAGGCACTAATCGGTACAGTTCGCTGACAGCGCACCTGAAAAAGGATCTTAGGCGCAGAGACGACCTTGAATCACAACTGTATATGCTTTCTGTAATGACCCCAGGGACACTACCACAAAGATTTGTTAGAGGTATGATTACAACTTGATGGTACTGCTGAGCTAATTTTTTAAGTGAAAGCACAAATCAAGTTTCTTCAGTTTTCCTTAAGAATAAAATTTTATAGTGTTCGTACTAGGGGAAGTTGCCACACTCCATCTACTATATGAGCACTGAACATGTCCTCCCCGGGAATACTCTTGGATGACCTTTTATTAAAATGGAGTTCGGGATCCGTTTATGAGGCAATGCAACGTCAAGTTGGCACTAGTTTCATATTGATCATGCAGATTGTTCTCTTTCCGGAATAATTCCTCGTTATAGCATAGATATGAGAGCAGGCGATCAGGGACGTTGTAAGAGAATGAAAGAAAGAACTTATTTGAAAACTGATGGTCATAATTGCAATCAGTTAAACTCGGACTTCGGTATGGTTAATTGAAGGGGCAATAGAAAGAAGTCTAACATGCAGTCTTCTAGGAATGCTGCAACAAAAACAAGTGGAAGGAAACATGTCTGCAATAACAGTTCAAGAAGACAAATCTCCATTTGGCGAACTAGCAAAAGCAGCTGCTTATAGAACGCGAAGAGGCCGAAAAAGCTAAGGTAGATGCTATGAAATTGCTGGCATTTACGTCAGGATGGATGCTAATAATTTTTCCACATTAGAATATACCTCGACGTCGAGTGGAAAACATAGCTCACGGCAATAAGAAAAACCTCACGCCCCAGGCGAATACAGGCGTCGGCACGTTGAGTTAGTGCGAAGTTTAAGTTTACGCTCTTTGTTTGTATTCGCAGGTCGTTTCTCAGTTTTCATATAAAAGCTTCTTACGGAAAATGGTTGCTTTATGGCGAAAGTACTATCTACTTCGAGGAGGAATAATACACCGCGGACGCGGTTGTGGTACTTGCAACATGCAAATACCACTCTTAACAATAGGGGCTAAAATTGCGGGGCGGATATCTCGACACCCGGTCGTTGTAGAGACTTGAAGACAATTCCACTGAGCTCAGAATAACGAACAGTATCTTATGATATATAACATGACCCTGAATAGTGCTCAGCCCCCTACCCGAATCGTTCCGCCAGAATTCTAAAAATCATGATTTTACCGTTTTCGACGACCTCGTTTCTAAGCCGCCGTTCTACTTGGCACTGTGGGAATTTTGACGTTTGGGGAGAATTCAGAAAGCTTACTTGAATAGAAGCTGAAAATTTCAAACTGATTCAAAATTCACCGAGTTATGGAACCCGCAAAATCTCGCTTTTTCGATGGTAAGGGTAATTTTAGATCCTTGCCATCAAAATTTACTTTGTCAGCCATAGTTTTTCTAATTTTGTTCTTCTATGCACATTAAATATCATCAACACACGCGATTTGAGCAAAAATTGCTCACTTCTTCAGCAGGATATGCTTTTAATTCCTTCATTCTTCCGCTTAGTTCAATCGCGCTGAGAATGTTTCCATATGAAAGCATGCAACAGGAGCGTTAAAATAATATTTTTATCTTTCAGAAATTCCTACACTGAGCAGTGCAATACCACTCCTTAAATTTTTTAAGCTGGCTCGCGCTTTATTCTGAATCAAGTGTAAGCAAATATTGGAGATCATTAGTGGCTTGCGGTTGCCGTTAATTTGCCGCAGGAGTATTTTCGCATCGCTTAACTATAGATTACGGTAGTTTATGGCGTCTCGCGATAGACGCCATAAACAGCAACCGCAGAGTGCTAAGGTCATATTCCATAGTTCCGCTAAATTCTGGGATCATCGTTGAAGAAAAGTGATTTGATTTTCACTTCCATAATTCAGCTTTCTATGCATGAAAACTGAAGCGATATTTCAAGTCTTTTGATGTGAATGATGAATTCAGTAAATAGTAATTGTGGTTGCCTTACAGTTGTTTCGAGCGAACTCCCGCGCTTCCATTTTGCACTTTGGGATCCCCTCTAGCAGTTTACGGCCTCTCGGGATAGATCGAAAGAGAAAAGTTTACGGTCTGCTTTTCCTGTTTATCCATTGTTACGCCAGCTTACGTCCCATAGCTTCTTGCGTGTGTTGCATATGAATTACTTAACGGTTCTTGTGATTTGTATACTATCCTTTTAAATTCCGTTCGATTCGATTCGTATGTTCATGTAACTATTTTCCTTGAAGCGGCGAAGCTGCCAGGTTAACTTTGAAATCTGCTTTCAGTCGCTCCTGTGGAATATTAAGCGGAACTGTGGAGCTGCTGAAGCAGCGAAGCTGCGATTTTACTTTTGCGGAGCGGATGAAGCCGCCAGATCTGTTTTCTTTGGAATATTCTGCGAAGCAGGTGAATCGTTGTCGCTTTCGATGTTCCGCCTGAGCTAAGCGGCGAAGTCGCGAGGTTAG
The DNA here is from genome assembly GCA_006503575.1 of Baylisascaris schroederi. NCBI lineage: Eukaryota > Metazoa > Nematoda > Chromadorea > Rhabditida > Ascarididae > Baylisascaris > Baylisascaris schroederi. The sequence goes on from QEWY01000007.1 coordinate 11,591, forward strand.
ATTTGGAGCTTTCTTTCAGATTTTTCCTTAGAATATTCTGCGAAGCGGCCGAGCTCGTGGAGCAGCAAAGCTCCGATCGTGGTTCCGCGAAGCAGCCTGAATTCGATTCCAGATTTCGGCGAAGCGGTTAGCTTTGAAAGCTTTATTCAGAATTTCTGTGGAATGTTCCGCGAACCTGCTGGAGCAGCGAAGCTGCGATTGTGCTTCCCATGTTAATTCGACATTGGAAGATTATTCATTCTCGATCTCATCCATTTCCATCGGAGCAACGAAGCCGCAAAATTAGCTTTGAAATTTTCTTTCAGATTTTTCCTTAGAGTGATCACAGCGAAGCTGCGATCACAGTTTCGCAAAGCAGTCTGAATTCGATTACAAATTCGATCGAGGCGGCGAAGCCTCGAGATCGCTTTCGATGTTCCGCCTGAGCTAAGCGGCGAAGCCGCGAGGTTAGATTTGAAAGTTTCTAACAGATTTTATGTATCCTGCGAAGCACATGAGTTCGTTTATGGTGCCTTCGATATTTCTTCGACGTTAAAATTTTACTTATTCCCGACGTTACTGATCTCTGTCTTATTTTCTGCGAGGCAGTTGAGATGGTGGAGCAGTGAAGCTGCGTCCTCGCTTTCGATATTCCGCCTGCGTATAAGTGTTATTCGTTCCCGATGTTACCTACTTACAGGAAAGTTCGTAAGTGTTAAATTCCTGTACTATTACTTTTCAAATACCCTCTCATCTCTTCCATCATACTACTCTCGTATGAGAGAGTGCCAACTCGAGTCTTTCATCGCGTATCCTCACTTCTTGTGAACGAATTTTCGTGAACTAAGATTGATTAAAGAAGTAAGTAAGTAATAGAAAAAAAGATGCAAAGTAATAAATAAAAGAGTTGATGTAATATGCTAGTTGAAAGCAGGAGAAACACTATTGCCGACGAGTTGGGTGCTCATAGTGCAAACCAATTTGGGCACATCGTGTGGAATATCGTCCTCGACTAAACGACCAATGACGATGGTAAGAAATTCCGCTTCTACTTGGTCCCCTTTTCCTCCCCCCAGTTGTTATTATTTGTGAAGTTTGCACATGAGAAATGCAGTTCAACTAGTTGGACTATTTTTCACGCAGTTGCACTACTCACAAGTTTTCTTAAGAAAATCTGCTTAAAAAATCCAGTGGTGCAAAACGATCTCCTCTCTATCGAAGGCAGGGCCCTAAATCCACACTTGGCAGTTCTATTATTTATAACATACCACGAGCGATTTCCAGCAGTGCTAGCCGAGGTATGTTGTTTTCAGTTCCCCTAGCACGCAGTAAACAACTACCCGCAATGGCCTAACAGCCGCTGATTTGTGATCTGTTGTCGCCCTCTTCCCCCTCTCGGATCGAAGTCACTTCCATCCGTACTTTTCATCAATAGATTGATCAATTCAGGGAGATCTCGTACTAGTCAGGACTTTGAACAGTCATGATAGCTAAAGCGTGACACGTGGAATTAGCACACAGTTGAAGCAGATGATGCATTGTAACCCTCTGAACCGCCTGTAAGGACCAACCTCAATGGTCTGAACGCAAGGACCACTTCGGCCAACTGCAATAAAGAAGTGCGACTAAAGCGATTGAAGGAAAAGTGAGAGAACGGAGAAATGAGGCGGCCTTAATACTTCAATGGCGTCGTAATTCGTTTTCACGATTGTTCTAATGTTCTTTAGCAAAGTTATTTTTTTCCT
>QEWY01000010.1:0-13284 GCA_006503575.1 Baylisascaris schroederi
CAAGGCTTCTTGGTAGTTTTTGATGTCTTGATAAATCCCTAGCATGTGTGGGGCGTATTCTTGTATCAGGACCAAACGAGGATCGCTTTTGCTAAACATAGAGCCCTCCTTCTTGCATGAAGCCAAAAAACCTGCCATTTCTGACAAGTTCTTTATTTACTAATTGGCTGGGATTTTGAGCCATTTTTCATATTCTCCTTGAACCTAGTGTAATGATTTTATTTTATCATATTTTCAACCATTTTCAAATCACATCACTAGTCCTCTTTAACGGGCTTTTGCTCTTTTAGAGACTCAAATTTAGCACGCATGGTAGGATTCTTGCGGGTTAATTTTTTGACGGAAACATCATCTAGTTTGTTATTGGCAAGGCGGAGCTGATTTTCACTGGTCGTCAAGAAGCGTTTGACCTCCTCCATACGGCGAATAGACTTGTCGATTTCGTCAATAGCCTTTTGGAAATTGGTGCTGGCGGAATTGTAATTTTTGGCAAAGGCTTGCTTGAAAGTTTCAAGGTCATCTTCAAAATGCGTGATGTCGATGTGTTGCTCACGAACCAAGGCCAACTCTTGCTTGTACTTGAGCGAATTAAGCGCCGCATTGCGCAAAATCCCAATCAACTGAATAAAGAGTTGCGGACGAACGACATACATTTTTTCGTACTCGTGACTGACATCCACAATCCCCGTGTTGAAATAATCATTGTCCGCTTCCAGCATGCTGACCAAAACGGCATACTCGCATTTTTTCTCTCTGCGGTCCTTGTCCAATTCCTTGTAGAAATCCTTGTTCTTGTGCTTGGTCTTGGTTTCATCCGCTTCGTTTTTCATCTCGAACATGATAGATAGTATTTCAATACCATTCTCGTCTGTTTCGCGGTAAATGAAATCCCCTTTGGAACGGCTGCCTGATGATACCTCATTGTCCTTGCCAAAGGTAGCATTTGGAAAGGCAATAGCGCGCACCTTGTTGAATTCTGTTTCGGCATAGACTTCTAAGCTTTCTCCGATAGCCTTGGTGGATTGTTGCGCTTTGAAATTCTTGTAAAATTCGACCTGCTCATTGGCTGCCTTGAGTTGGGCTTCGTAGTCACTTTTGACTGAGGCAAGCGACAACTCCGCTTCTTTTTCTTGTAAGGCTAATTGGGACTGGGCTTCGTCACGTTCTTTTTCGACAGACGCCACCGCCTCCACCAAACTGGTCTTGTTTTCCAAAGCCAAACGTTCCAACTGGTTTTTCAAGTCCAGCACTTCTTTGTCTTTTTCATTTAGGGCTTGGGTTAATTCCAAATCCTTGACCGAAGTAACATTTTCTAATTGTGCCTTCAGATCTGCAACTTCCTTGTCTTTCTCGCTCAAAGATTGTTTCAACTCGAGGTCTTTGACTGAGGCGACATTGTCCAATTGGGCTTTTAAGGCTGCGATTTCTTGCTCTTTTTCACTGAGTTGGCGTTGGTTTTCCAAGGCTAGGGCTTGCTTGGCTTGCTCCAACTGCGTATTGAGTTCTGCGATTTCCTTATCCTTAGCGCTCACCTGCGTCTGCAAATCATTTTTGGATTTTTCCTCCAACAAGGCTTTTTCTTTTTCCAGACGGTCATGGATTTCCTTGTCAAATTCCTGACTGCGAACCTGCGCCAACAGTTGGCTGTACTCTGTTTCATTGATGGTAAAAACCGTGCCACAATGTGGGCATTTGATACTGTTCATCTCTATTTCTCCCCACTCATTTCTTAAAATAAATTCTTTTCAACATCGTCACGCACCCGTTGCCACTCTTGCTGGGCTCTGACAATTTTTCGCTTGTAATCATTCAACCCCTGCTCATAACGTTGCACCAAATAGGTTTGTTTGACAAGCGGAATTTTTGGTATTTCAATACTAATCAGTTTTTGCGTGCTGACATTCATCACGGCCTTACCTGTATTGGCTTCATCTAGCAAGGCTTGCCCTAGCGGTGATTCCAAAAATAATTTGATATAGCCACCCAAGACGCCGCCAGTGGGACGCAAGACAGTGATATTGGCTGACGCGATGACAGGCTGGTTTTGCTCGCTAAAAACAGCAATCTTTTTAACCGTCCCTTTTGAGGCAATCAAGACGTCGCCATCTTGTAAAAGGTAACGCAAAACCGCACGTTTATCCATCTCAATGCGTTTCAAAGCCGCGTAATCAATACCCATGCTGGTCATATCACTGAGATTGATAACGGCGACATTTCCCTCATCACCGAGTCTAGACACGGCCTTGCCCTTGAAATGCTCGGTCACATCCTTGATAGCCACCTTGGCTGTCGAACTAGTCATATAGTCTGCAATCGTTTCAGTCATATTATTCTCCTTATTCTTAGTATTGTAATACCAAAACTGATTTTTGGCAAGTTAAAAGTGGAATAGGCACATCCTATTCCACTCTATGTAAGTATTTGGCTAAATCCATTTTGTAATCACAGGTTAGGACATTGAAGGCTTGGTCATGGCTAATCACCAAGACAGTCTTGCCAGCCTTTTTGAGTGCTTTAAACAGTTTTGACACCTCAACCATGTGGGCGTAGTCTAGGCCACTGGTCGGCTCATCACACAGCAATAATTTAGGATTTTTAGCAACCGCACGCGCGATGGACACCCGTTGCTGCTCGCCTCCTGATAACTGAGCAGGAAAATTATTGAGCCGCTTTTCCAAACCCACGTCAATCAAGGCCTGCTCAGCGTCTTGGGCATCTGCGACAATTTCAGAAGCCAATTCCACATTTTCCTTGGCAGTGAGATTTGGCACTAGGTTGTAAAATTGAAAAACAAAGCCCACATCATTGCGACGGTAGGTTGTCAATTCTTTTGGACTGTACTTAGCGATATCAGTCCCATCAATCAAGACCTGACCTTCATTGCCACTATCCATACCTCCTAAAATATTCAAAATAGTGGACTTGCCCGCACCAGACGCCCCCAAAATAATGACCAATTCGCCCTTTTCAATCGTAAAATTGATGTCATTATTGGCAATGATTTCGGTATCGCCCGTTTGGTAGCGCTTGTACAAATGTTTGATTTCAATATAAGCCATCTGCCTCACCTCGTTTTATTTCTGATTGATATAATTGACCAAGTGCATCTTATACCTTTCACAGCACTTGATATTACCTTTGACCTTTAAGTTTTTTGGGACAAAGTTTTTTTATAAAATGAAATCCCTTATAATTTTATCATATCTGTTTTGTAACCGTTGTCAATTATTTTCATTTTACACTAAAGAAATCCCTCGTGGCACTTGATAAAAGGCAGAAAAAAAAAACCTGCAAGCTAAGCCAACATACGTCAGCTTATCTTGTTAGGCCTCTTTTTTATAATTGATTAAGGGCATCAAGTGCCGCTTGGTAATTGGGTTCAGAATTGACATTCTCCAAATACTCAGCATAAGTCAAGCGGTTATCGCTGTCTAGGACCAAAACCGTGCGCGCCAACAGGTGCCACTCTTCCATTAAAAGCCCATAAGACTTACCAAAAGAATGGTCGTAATAATCAGACAACATGACCGCATGTTCCAAGCCCTCTACCCCGCACCAACGTGCTTGTGCAAAAGGCAAGTCCTCAGAAATGGTAATCACCACCGTGTCATCACGGTCAGACAAGGCCTTGTTAAAGGTCCGCGTTTGCACCGAACAAATACCCGTATCAATAGACGGCACCACACTAATCACTTTTTTCTTGCCTGCAAAATCCGCCAAGCCTTGATGCGTCAATTCACGCGTCATCAAAGAAAAATCTGGCACAACCTCCCCAACTTGTACTCTTTTACCGACTAATGTTACCTTTTCGCCACGAAATGTTGTCATGAGATACCTCCTTTATGCTTATTCTGAAATAGATGCTTTCAGAAATGCTTTTCATTCAAATAGGTTTTTGAGAACCCTTACTCACACTCCTATTATAACGAATTTCGAGCGTTTTCACTAACAATTTGATTGCAAATCTAAAAACCGCAAAAAAAGACAAGTGGGGAAACACTTGCCTTACAATTTTTTAACAAATTCTGATTTTAATTTCATGGCACCAAAACCATCGATTTTGCAATCGATATTGTGATCCCCTTCAACAAGACGAATGTTTTTCACTCGTGTTCCTTGTTTAAGGTCTTTTGGCGCTCCTTTAACTTTCAGGTTTTTAACGATTGTTACGCTATCACCATCTGCCAAGCGTGTTCCGTTGCTATCTAAAACAACCAGACCATCTTCTGCTTCGGCAGTGTCTTTTGGATTCCATTCGTAAGCACACTCTGGGCAAACTAATAATAAACCATCTTCGTAAACATACTCAGAATGACATTTTGGACAATTTGGTAAAGACATCTTTTCTCCTTATCAAAAATTACAATAACCATGTGCGGTTGATGTCAACCGACTCTCTTTATTGTAGCGGAAAAATCCTGTTTTGGCAAGGTAGAGCGGTTAGGCCTTAAAGTTGTGGCTGTTTGTTGACGTTTTCAATCATGTTCACAGCATCAGCAATCAACTCAGCGTCTGTTAGTTGAGTGATTTCAGTCACCACTTCAGGCAAAGGCTTACTTGTCAATAATTCTTGCAATTGCACGCTTTGGTCATCGTTTTCATCTTGGTAATAGAAAACAAAAGCAGCTGTTTTCAGCAAATGGTCATATGGCAAATCACGTTCTTTCAATTCGCGGATAGGTCTGATGAAACGTTCATCGTAACCAAGTTTACGGATTGGTGTGCGGGCCACACGGCTCACGTCATCCACGATAAACGGATTTTCAAAACGTGAAATAATGACCTTGTGGTAATCTTCCAAAGTTGCTTCATCAAAGCCCCATTTAGCAATTAACAACTGACGAATCTCTGCCAAAACGCCTTCAACTTGTTCTTTCACACGCTCGTCTTTGAGTGCTTCCAAAATAGTTTCTGCCCCATAAAAAGCCCCTGTGTAAGCTGACGTTGCATGGCCTGAGTTAACTGAGAAGAGTTTGCGTTCGATGAAAGGTTCCAAATTCTCTTCGTAATGCACGCCTTCTAGTTTGAAATCTGGATTTTTCATGCGGCTTGTTTCCACCACCCACTCGTTAAAAGGTTCCACGACAACAAACAAGGGATCTTCGTGGCTTTGCGCTGGTACGATGCGATCCACAGCAGCATTTGGGAAACCAACGTAAGTATCTAGATAAGCAAGGCCTTCTTCTGAGAGGTATTTTTTAACTTCTTCAAGAAGGAATTGTGAACCGCCAATCATGTTTTCACAGGCTAGGACGTCGATGGCTTGCGTATTACCTACTGTCATGCGAGCTTCGATACCTTTGGCAATCAATTCTGCAATCAAAGGCAAAATGTTTGGCCCGATCGCTGTTGTGATAATATCAGCGTTTGTAATAGCATCGACAACTGCTTGAGGGTATTTTTGATTGTTAATTCCTCTGACATGGTCCACAGTGATATGAGGCTGACCTTCTTGGGCAATCTCAATCTCATATAAATGGCGTTGGTTTAAGGCATCAATGACACCGTCATTGACATCTACAAAGGTAATCGCGACATGATTTTTAGATAAAATTTCTCCGATAAACCCACGTCCAATATTTCCTGCTCCAAAATGTACGGCTTGTTTCATGATTCTTATTTCCCTTCTATTCTACATTATTCAATAAACGAATGATTTCATCTTTTGATTGGGTATCTGCCAATTTCACAACATTATCGACATCCGCACAGAAAATTGAAATTTTCTGAATGATTTCCAAATGCTCATTGCCGATACCTGCAATGCCAAACAAAACAGTGGCGATTTGCGGATTTTCATCACTGCCAAAATTCACACCATCTGGCACTTGCACCACGGTAATGCCTGATTTCAGCACTTTTTCCTTAGCTTCGTCAGTGCCGTGAGGAATAGCAATGAAATTTCCCATATAAACTGAGAGTTCTTTGTTACGCTGAATCATAGCCTCAACGTAATCGTTTTCAACGTAACCACCGTCTGCTAGCAAATTGCCGCAAAAACGAATGGCTTCTTCTTTCGTTTGAAAAGACTGATCTAATTGAATTAAATCTTTTTGAAAGTCCATTTCTAATCCTCCGATTTTTTGATTTTTTCTGTGAAAATTTGTTTCAAGAGTTGGTAAATAATGTCTTTGTTACCTGTCTTATAGATTTCGGTGTAGAGGTGGTTTTCAATGATAGACTGGCTAATGGCGGTCATGAGGTGGCGTACCTCTTCGCATTCGTCCAACCTCGTCAGCATGACCAAAATCCGTGAAATGCTTTCTTCTTGATGGTTCATCGACAAGGCCGTGACAGGTGTTGCCAAGTCAAAGACCACAAAACACGTTTGTTCTACCTTACTTGAATGCGTGTGCAACAAAGCAAGGTGCGTGTCTGGAATGGCCATAGGGCTTATTTGAAAACGTTTCAAGAGTTTTTCTGACAAATAATCACTGTCCGTGATGCCTTCGATGTGGGCAACCAACTGAGGCACCGTTTCATCAAAAGAAGGCGCATTGTTGATAGACACATGTTTGAAGTGTTGGAGCAAGGTTTCGCTTGCCTGCAAATACTGTTGAAAATCATAGACAGGCTTTTCAATCAGCTCAACCTCCTCACGAACCTTCACTTCGCGGTGGGCCTGCACGTCTTGCAGAAATTCTTGCAGCGCTAGCAATTCCTTGGTGTCTGGATAGACCGACACCAGCTTAATGTCTTGGTCTTGTAAAACATTGGTTGACAACAAACAGTCATAAGAACGTTTGTCATCCACCGTGTATTGTGACAAGGTTTTCACCGCGATTGTCCCAACAAATGGGGCAATGGTCTTAATCCGTGTGACCAGCAACTCTGTTGCCAGCGGGCGTTCATCAGTCAACAACAGCAGATGAACAGGGTAAATGTCAGGACTACGCCGCAAACTTGAGGCAAAATGCAAGGTAATCAACTCATACTCACGGTCATTTTGAAAATAAGCTGGAAAGATTTCTTTGACCAACAAACTCACCACGCGATACAGGTAATCATTGCTTTTGATAACATGATGAGCAATAGTATTGATCGCCGAATCCTCAAAAATCACTGGAATGGCTAAGTTTAAGCGAATATGATTGAACAAAAACTTAAAGAGTAGCTGGTCCTTGGCAAAATTGATTTTAGTGTAGCGCCCCACCTTATCAATCAGATTAGATACGTTATAGAAAAACTCACTATCGAAATTTTCATTAAACAAGGGGGTATTTTGACGCTTGATGACCAATTCATCCATCAAGGAAGCATAGTATAAAATCTCTTTTAAGCTGTAAAATTCTTGACTTAAGTGCGACAAGTGAGCAAAGACCTTCTGTGAAAATTCCAATGATACTTTGCTAACAGGAGTGGGATTCACTTCAAAAGTATCCCAATTAGACAAGGATAATAAAATAATGAAAAATTGATTTAATTTAGCATCAAATTCTGGTAATTCCTCTTGGTATTTCTGGAAAGCTTGCGTAGCTTGTTGCAGACGCTCAGCAGAAATGCAATCAAAGATACCACAGTCTTGCTGCCAAAATTGAGGTAAAGGAATATTCTGCGTTAGCAAAATGGCTAACAGACGGCGTTTCATTTGGCTATGACCAACGGCTAAACCATAGCCTTTACGCCTTTTCAAGACCAAGTTAAAATCTTTCAAACGTTTTTCAATATCAGCAATATCTTGAATGACAGTAACGTTGCTGACACCAAACTGGTCTTGTAAGCTTTCATTGGTGATATTCTCACGGCTGATAAGCAAGTTGTAGGTGATGAGATTGAGGCGTTCATTGCGCGTGTAAGTCGCTTGTGCGCTCAATTCAGAAATGTTTTCAAAATCACCTGATAAATAATATTTATTGTTTTCTTTGATAATAGCAATGCCCAACGTGGCTAGGCTATTGGTCAAATCCGACAAGGTTCGATAAACCGTTCGTTTAGACACGCCTAGCATTTCAGACATATTATCCATTGAAAGCTTTCCAAACTTTAAGAAAGCTTTCAATAGTTGTTCTTCTCGTTTTGTTAATAGCATCCTAGGACTACTTTCCGTTTTAATGAGAGATACGAGCAATCATTTTGTCGTACTCAGGTGTTGTGACTAAACTATCAACAACCAAGAGTTGCGCATCACGAGCGTATTTTTGCACATCTGTTTGATTTGCAATATTAGAAACAATGAGAATATTATTCGCGTTAAAGGCTGGTAGGTCTTCATTGGCCACTTTTGAAACAGGGATAGCAATGCCCTTGTTCTTGAAGATAGCTTTCAAGGTTGCTTCACCCATAGTGACAGACCCTCTTGCTTTTCCGTAAGCAAAGACCACTTCATCAATTTGATTCAAGTCAATCTGTACGGGAGCTTTTTCACTCACTTGTTGATTAACAGGGACCGTTTCTTCAGCTGGTGCTTCGCTTGCTCCACTCAAACGAGTCACAATCTCATCGTATTTTGGTGTTGCAAGGAAATTGTCAACGCTGACGTGAATCGCGCTTGGTGTTTTCTGAGCCGCACGTTCTGCCAATTCTTCTTGGCTTACAATCAAAGTATTTGGCGTATCAGTTAGGTTTGAAATCGCTTTATTTGTTACAGGAATATCCAAACCAGCTTTTTTCACTTTTTCTCTCAAGATTGAAGCACCCATAGCTGAACTTCCCATACCTGCATCACAGGCAAAGATGATTTGTTGCACAGCGTTAGTGCTAATCATGAGTTCTTCTTGTGATGGTGCAACTTCTTGACCTTTTGAAGCTGCTTTAGCTGCTTGGCTAGCTGCCTGAGCTGACTCAAGCGAATCGCTTTCTGATCTGTCTGCTTTCAAAATCACAGATGCCACTAGGAAAGATGCCACAGCTGCCGCTGCCACACCAGCAATAACAGGTAAGTAACCGCCTCTTGGTGTCATGGCTAAGATAGCGATAATAGAACTAGGTGAAGCTGCTGCTGATAGACCAGCTCCTAGAAGTTGGAAAGTAAAGGTTCCCACAACACCCCCAGCAATGGCCGCTAGGAATAAAAGCGGTTTCATCATAACGTATGGGAAATAGATTTCATGAATCCCACCCAAGAATTCAATAATAACTGCTCCTGGTGCTGATGATTTAGCTGAGCCTTTACCAAAGAATGAGTAAGCAAGCAAGATACCAAGACCAGGACCAGGGTTAGATTCTAGCAAGAAGAGAATTGATTTCCCTGCTTCTGCGACTTGTTCTGTTCCAAGCGGTGTAAAGATACCGTGGTTAAGCGCGTTATTTAAGAAGAGAACCTTGGCTGGCTCAATCAAGATATTTGCCAGTGGTAACATTTTCGCGTTGATAATAGCTTGAACCCCGACACCGATAGCAGCTGTCAAACTAGAAACAACTGGACCAACTGCTAGAAAAGCAAGAATAATCAAAATAAATCCGATAATCCCAGCTGAGAAGTTATTTAATAACATTTCAAATCCAGGACGAATTTTTTCTTGGAATTTCTCGTCAAATTTCTTGATACACCATGCTCCCAAAGGTCCCATAATCATGGCACCGATAAACATGGTTACTGATGACCCAACAATAGCACCGAAGGTTGCCATAGCACCTACAACTGCACCACGTTGTCCATAAACATTAAACCCTGCCGTATAACCAATTAACAAAGGCAAGAGATAGGTCAAGATTGGTGATACCATTACACTTAGCGTGGGATTTGGGAACCAGCCTGTTTCGATGAATAGCGTTGCCAATATCCCCCATGCGATAAAAGCGCCAATATTAGGCATAACCATGTTGGATAAGGTTGTCCCTAATTTTTGGACTCTTACTTTTAATGCACTTTTGTTTTCCATTAGTCGTTTCCTCCTTTTTTCTTAACTATGTTATAATATGTTTTGTAAGCGTTTTAAACTAAAGTTTTGGCAAAATTTTTGTGACAAAAAAAGCCTGGACGACAAATCCAGACTTTTTAGGGTTCTATTATTTAAAAACTATTATTCAACCGTTACCGCTTTAGCCAAGTTACGTGGTTTATCAACGTCAAGACCACGTTGTAATGACGCAAAGTAGGCAATCAATTGAGTTGGGATAACCATTGAAATGCTCGTCAAGTAAGGGTGGACGCGGTTAACCACTATATCATCTCCTGGTTTTGACAACCCTTCTTCAACGATAGTCAAGACATTAGCACCGCGGGCAGACACTTCTTGGATATTACCACGCGTATGGCTTGCTACTGCTTCACTTGATGAAATCAAACCAAGAACAGGTGTGCCATCTTCAATCAGAGAAATGGTACCGTGTTTCAATTCACCAGCCGCAAATCCTTCACATTGAATGTATGAGATTTCTTTCAATTTCAAGCTAGCTTCCATAGCAACGTAGTAATCATTGCCACGACCAATGTAAAAGGCGTTGCGAGTATCTTTTAACAAAGCTTCTACTTTTTCTGAAATGCTGTCTTTTTCTGAAAGAGTTGCCTCGATTGATTGTGCCACGATAGACAATTCATGTACCAAGTCAAATTCAAGGGCTTCTTTCTTACCATTTGCTTCTCCGACTGCTTTAGCAAGGAAGGCAAGTGCCGCAATTTGTGCAGTGTATGCTTTTGTAGAAGCAACTGCAATTTCAGGACCAGCATGCAACAACATGGTATAAGTGGCTTCACGTGACAAGGTTGAACCAGGAACGTTTGTCACGGTCAAACTTGGGATACCCATTTGGTTTGCTTTCACTAAAACCTGACGGCTATCTGCTGTTTCACCAGATTGGCTAAGTAGGATAAACATTGGTTTTTTGCTCAACAATGGCATATTATAGCCCCATTCTGACGCAATTCCCAATTCAACTGGTGTATCCGTCAATTTTTCAAGCATAGCTTTTGAAGCAAAACCAGCGTTGTAAGAAGTTCCTGCTGCCAAGATATAAATACGGTCACATTCTTGCACGGTTTTAACAATCTCAGGGCCAACCAACATATTGCCTTCGCTGTCGGCATAGGTATTGATTAATTTACGCATAACAGTTGGTTGTTCATCGATTTCTTTAAGCATGTAGTAAGGGTAAGTTCCTTTACCAATGTCAGACAAGTCCAACTCAGCTGTGTAAGATTCGCGTTCGATAAGGTTGCCGTCATAATCTGTTACAGTTACAGAATCTTTTGTCAAAACAACCAATTCTTTATCGTGAATTTCCATGAATTCGCTAGTTTCACGAATCATTGCCATCGCATCTGAGCAGACCATGTTGTAACCATCACCCAAACCAATCAAAAGTGGTGATTTGTTTTTAGCAACGTAGATAGTATCTGGATCCTCAGCATCAATCAAAGCAAAAGCGTATGACCCTTCGATGATGTGCAATGCTTTTTTAAAGGCTTCTAAAACAGACAAACCATCTGTAACAAATTGTCCAATCAAATGAACAGCAATTTCTGTATCGGTTTTACCTTTCAAATGATGTCCGGAAAGGTATTCTTCTTTGATTTGCAAATAATTTTCAATCACACCATTGTGAACCAAAACAAAACGCCCTGTTTCTGATGTGTGAGGGTGAGCATTTTCTTCAGTCGCATGACCGTGTGTTGCCCAGCGCGTATGACCGATACCAGTGTAGCCAGCCACATCTATCTCGATTTTAGCACGAAGGTCTGCAATACGACCAACTGATTTGATTAAGCGTCCTTGATTTACACCGTTTGTCACAAAAATCCCAGCAGAATCGTAACCACGATATTCCAACTTTTCAAGACCTTGCATCAAAATATCTGTTGCATTTTTGTTTCCAACAACACCAACAATACCACACATAACATGTCACCTATTAGCAAGACACCCTTGCTATTTCTTTCTTATTTTTTAATTGGTATAATCCGATAGTCATCAATAAAAACTAACAAAATCAGTATATAACTTTATATTATTAATGTCAACAATAAAATTGGTATAGTTTATTTAGACCAATAGCAAACGCTTTATTTTTCCTATGATTATTCCTTTTGAAAATACAAAAAAACAGAGTAGCTAAACTACTCTGTTGTCAGAAAACCAAATTGACTTAGCGGCCATAATTTGAAGGTCACAACTCCTCGAATTTGTTTTGCCTTAATCAAGCCAAATTTACGGCTGTCATTAGTGTTTTGACGGTCATCGTTTAGCACCAAATAACTGCCCTTTGGAATTTTAGTTTCTTTGTTATCTGTCAATGTTTCAATCGAAAAATCTGACGTAAAAGGCATTTGGCTATCAGATGAGGCCGTGTATTTTGATTTCATCTGGCTGATATAAGGTTCTTCCTTGGCGACATTATCGATATACAAAATATCATCCATCACCGTCGCAGTCTGACCAGGTGTCGCAATCACACGGCTGATGTAGAAAGTGCCATCTTCTTCATATACCACAAAATCCTTGTACTGCGGCTGCCTATTGCGATTAACCACTACGACATCCCCATTTGACAAATAGGAATTGGCCGCATCGTCATGAACTCTAAATGTTGAAAAAACAAAAACCCTTAATAAAACAAGGACAAAAATAGCAATGAGCGCTATAATAATATTTCGAATAAAATCACGCTTTACCATACCTACTCCTATTCTTCTAATTATTATACCATGTTTAAAGGTATAAAAAAAGTAGGCATGAGACTAAAAAAGTATTTTTTAATCGCTTCCAAAAAAGATATCTAAATAAACCAAGTTATCAGTATAATGACTACAGTTATAGCAATCACTATCCAAGTTAGCGTTCTTACTTGTTTCTCACTCATCTTTTACTCATTTACTGTTAGTTTTTCATCAAATCCAAAGCATTTGCATTTAAAACTTTATTTCTTTGTGTCTAATCTTTAACTAGGCTTTTTTTCGATCAAAACTTCTTAAAATTTATATATAAGACTACTGTCCAAGCCTTATAAGTTCAACTTTTATTTATGTTTTCCTTTAAATAATAAGTCAAGGTTTTTCGTACAGAAAACATAACAATCCAAACGATAAGTAAAATTCTAAAAGTTGTGTCCATCTTTTTTCTCTTATTGTTAAGTTTCCTCTAGCTCTCATCGCCATTATATTAAAGATAATAACAAGTTTTGTCCTTAATTTTCTTTAGTATATAAAAATATTGAAAATTTCTGACTTACATGTTTATTTTGCTATGATACCGCCATAAAAATCTATATCTACTCTATAAACAGAATAAAGTCAAAGTTATTGATGTAATAGATGAATCACCTTGACCAAAAATGCCCCAAAACATAAAAAAGCCCTATCACACAGGCTAGAAAGCTTGATATGATAGGCTTTTTTATTAATTAATT
>QEWY01000011.1:0-13431 GCA_006503575.1 Baylisascaris schroederi
GTTGTCTTCAAAATGAAGTGGATAAGTGAGATCAAAATAATTTTCCTAACACTTCAAATAAATGACGGCACAGAGGGCACTTTGCTCGGTGTAAACGCACTGGACGAATCGCTACAATGTCGAGAGTTTTCAAGGTTGTTCAGACGGTCCACGTTCATTTCAGTGGTTCCGATTCTCAGCTCGTTGTTTATTTCTGTTTTTTATCTGCTTAACAACTTTTGATATCGTATAGTGATCCATCAATAGTATATATTCCCGGCTTAAGTATCTTCCAGCGAAATCGACGTCCATTTTCGCAATAGGACCACGCCGTCCACGGCACTGAAGAAATCCTGGTCTCCTCGCATTTCTGCTCCTCGAAGTAACCAAAAAACTGCAATACAGTGGAGTCAACCTGCACTGAAATGTGATGTAGCTTTGTTTAACGCACATTTACTCAATCTTCTGACCACAGTTTATCCACTTCGTGGATTCTTGATGGGCAAGATGCTGCGGTATATGAAACCCTTAGCAAAAGTTTCATTTCGCCTGAACTTTCCTTTATTACGCTTAAGGATGCTGAACTGGACTTTTGAGTTAAACATCTTTAAGGCTCATACAAACATCTCAGCATTTCATTTGAAATCGAATCAATGCACTCAACTCGGAAAAGACGAATAAGGAAAATATTTGGATAACGTTCCCACGAGTGGCACAGAATGTGATTCGTCACCATGAAGGTGCCTTTGAGATCGTTGTTGTTTTGCATATTCGCTGAACAGAATGCTTGAAAACTGCATTCGACTTGGAAATTCCATTGCGTCCTAGACAAATGATATGGTCTTGCTGTAGGATTGTTGCAGAACAAGGAAATACCCTCCTTACCTGTCTGCGCATTGTAAATGGGCCGCTGGATTTCCATTCCGCGTTCATCAACTCACGCATTGTTAGTTCAAATCCAACCGCTTTGTTCGCTGTGAAAGCGAGGTACCATCCTAGAGTGATGTTTTCTCAAATATACTCTTTCCACAGCCGTATGCACGGCTTAGCTAACTCTGGGTGCGGGAACTAGAAGCAAAGAGGACCCTCTCCTCCTCTGAAAAGGTAGCTATGTTTCTTGTTCGTCGCGGGCTTCATTGATGCGAAGTAGCGTCTATTTCTATACGAGACTCCATAGCCGGAAGAAATCAGGGAAGTGAAGGGGCTGCTCACGAGGGTTCGACGGGGACAAGGTGCTCTGGTCACTCCAGCTTCCATTTGGGACAATGCAGCCACTGAGCATTTCGTTGATCTCCGTTTGCATCCTACTACGAAGTGCATAGTGGACAGTGCTTAGTGCTTAATCAGAGTTTAGGCCTCAGTCTCAAATGTATGTAGCCATGAATAACGAAAATATCTTCCTGAAGCGCAATCACCTGAATTCAACGCATTTTCTTTGGGGGGGGGGGGGGGGGGGGGGGGGGGTAATGAAAACAAACCTAACGCAGTAATAGTAAATATGATAAAGACAACAGTGAACGTCACACTTGTGAGAATGAATGAGTACTCTTTCAGACGTCTGGCTCTCTTCCGCATATTTGCCTGCAGTTTACGGGCATTTACTTTGTCTTTCATAACTGCCTGAAAAGAATATTGGTAGGCTTGGAATAAGAAGAGGTGTAAAACTTTCTGAATTTGTTCCTCCTTTTCTGCGGCAGTTCGTTTGCGTTCGAGCGTTTGTTCGAGCATCACTTCATCAGCATATTACAAGCTTTTAGCATCCACTCAGGAATCAGTGCTACCAGGTGAACAGTTGACGAATATGAACGATCAGTGCAGTACAGTGTGATAGATTGACCTTTTCACGGTGCTATATTAGTAGAGTATCGGTGCCTTATTTTGAGATGAGCAACGTCGCAATATTCATACCAACGAAAAACATGACAACTCTTTCGTCTAATAGACGCAGTTGCATAAACTGCGTATGCTCGGTTTGTCGAATAAAATCATATAACCTGAGCAGAGCATAGTGGCAGTATTCTATCGTCCTCAAGGTTGTCCGATCTTTGCGCTTTTTTCTGTGAGACTGTCTGTCGAATGGCAGCGCCTGAGCAAGCCTTTCTTATCTCTTTTCTGACCGATTTTGCTTTTGCTGTTTTCAGCTCATTCTGCTCAACGTACTTCGACCTCTTAGGAGTGCTTGTAGTCTCGTCACTTCCTATAGTGAAGCTTTTCGCCTTTTCCGCTTGCGGTATTACTTCCACTTTCTTCAGTGGCGCTGAAAATATGCCCTTTTGCATACATCGCTTGTAACATATATTGCATCCTTTTTTACCACTTCTTGCTCACACTGGCTAGATCGTTATCGTAATAATGTTGACATTCGTTGGGAGTTCACGTGCACTGTGCTGGTACTGTCTGTTAGAAAAGTGGATCTGCCTGTCTCTCCCTGTATCCGCTTGAATGCATTCTTCACGTCAAATACATTTCAGGTAATACGAAGGCCGTATCTTACACATTCAGCTCACGTGTCTAATTGTATAAACAGTGGCAAAGCGTTTTCTTTTGTGGTTGGGCCATCCCGTAGAATTTGAGCCAAGCAAACTTAGAGCATATTGAAGGGCTGGTACTGTGTGCACTTTTGCGTTCTGAGTGAGTTAACTGTGGCAACTGCATGAATGGTTTTTGATTGTTAAACAGGAACGTCGCCATTTTCTAATATTTTGTGCTGTCATAAGCGATGGTAAGCGACTGCAGAGTGTGCCGAATGCGCTGTGATGTGGATCATGCTGCTGCAGTGGAACGGATGCATTACTGTGCTAACGGACTGGTTTAGTTCACGTTGGAGTCACGGCCTAGAACTGTTTCTTCAAGTTATCCAGCAATTTGTGAACCTGTTTTCGTTTCATCTGGCTGCGTTGTATCGCCTTCTTCCGCGTCCTCTACTATCGATTCTTCCAATCGTGCATTAATGTCTGTCAAAAGGTTCAGGATTGCATCAAAAACGATTGGGTCATAAAACGATGGCATAATGATGTACAAATATATCGAACTACTAGTGATCGTGAAAAAGGAAGCAAGGGCATCGTGTACAAGGGCGCGATGCTCCTTCTATTATCTCACCGTTTCTTTGCCTTGCCTTCCGGGCTGGAGTCCCAGCTTACTTAACAACTGTACTTAATTCAAAGCATATTGATACAAGACATGTGATTTGTTAACTGCGCAAAATGCCTTTCTATGATTCTGTGCTATAACGTATGCACTTCTAATGGGAAAATGGTAGCATTTTCATATGGTCAATTGAGAAGTGTGCTCGTTGAAATGATTATCATCAAACCGCGGTTTGATCTCGCAATACTGCCCTCATTTACAAGAGTATTGAAATTCCACGATCTTTCCCTTTCTTTCCATCAAGCCCGAAAAGGATTCGAATCATTCCGTTTTGCTATCTGCGGGTGTGTGTTGCTCCATTTCTGCTCCGAAACGCTCCACTGAATTTTTTGTCATAACGACTGGCGACTAAACGAGTAATTTGGTTGTCAAATAAAATGAACCAGAGTGGAATCGAATGAGTCCTCCTTCATCATTGCATTGCAGTTGAGAAGCTCCAGTTAACAACAAACAACGGCTAGCCATTTATGTCCTTGCCAATGCGGACGTATGGGGAGAATTCATTAACGACACTGTTCCATTTAGCTCGAATATTCATGTGTCAAATTTACAGCTTTTTTTGCGGAAGTCGATCGTAAAAGTTTGTTCTTCCGTAGGGAGATGAGTTTTCTTAGCTTTTCAATGCTGGAACCGGTGTTCGTGCGTATGCTGAAACAGTACCGTATCATAAATGGCCAGAAACTGCCAGCAGAACGTTATGCAAAGGGAGGTGGAAACAAATTTGGAAATATCCTATGCGGTGAGACTCAATATGGAAGCAGAATTTGGGAAACCTCAGAGCGGAAGAAGAAACGCGCTAAAAATGCAGTTTTGCTCCTGCGTAATGGCTTTGCTGCCGATGACCATTTAACCTCCGCGACTCGAAATTTTGCTTCAATAGGACGGAAAAAGTGAAGTCATGAAAATTTCGGCAACGTTTCAAAATAGAGGCGTTTTCAGACTAGTGGTAATAATCGATCGAAGTCGCTCCCGGCGGTGGCTTGCAACCGAAGTTGGTTGGAACCGAATTCATTTAGAAAATGTCGGTCGATTGCCGAGGGAAAGAGTTTCAGTTGCAACCGATAAGTATCGAATAAAAAACCAAAGCCAAATTTTGGCCGGTAGAAACTGACGAGATTTCGGTTTCCGTCTGGGATGAGGTAATTGTCATTGTGCTGCAAGTATGAAACTGATGCCTTACACACGCGATCCACTTGAACCTGAGCCTCGTTCATGCTTTCCCAGTGACGGATCGGTTTCTTTCTTTAGTGAATCACTCGTCTTTTTTGTGCTGCCTAAAATATTCGGCATCGCTGATGATACATTACACAAAACTCAAAGCTGTCGATCCTTCTCAAACTTCTTACCGAATTCTCACTCGACTTGGATCAGATGTTTTGCGAAACCATTTATTGGAGCATGGGCTAGTCTCACAGGCAACCTTAAGAGGCAAACAGTGCGAATACGATGCGAATCAAATTTCGTTCTCGGCATGCTCCTTTATAACCGCCGTTCGAACCCAATGTGCACGTATACCTCCTTCTCTCGGGCACTTTTCCACTGGTAAAACACAAAGCAGGGCTGCCGGTGGGTGGCCTAGATCTCAGAGTATATATAACATTTTAACGTCTCTTATCTCCCTTCACAAGACTTAACGCCGTGGCGGTCACAGGAGTTAATGCCTGAGTGATTTACTTTGTACTTGCGAATTTTACCAGTGCACGTTATGAAAGTGTAATATGTTCGGCGGGCGTTGGCGCAAGGAATCGTTCGTGCTTATGAGATGCTACAAAGCGAAATCTCATAGCTGCACATCTTAGCATCCTGTAACTGTTGCTCGCTCTGAAAATTCTGATACGCATGAAGCAACTGAATCATTTTATGATGAGTAGTAAAGATCATAAGGGCGGCATAGAACTGCATTTCTCAAGCATACCTGTTTCTCCCGACCCATCCATTCACCTTCGAAGCTTACCGCTCGCTGCGACTGTGAAAAAACAAGTGGGGATGCTAAAGTATCGAATAACTTGCGATTTTCTGCCCAGCATGTAAATCTGTCCAACAGCATNATCCTTGTTTATCACCACACCAGTTCATAAATCCGAAACCACAAGCTGATGCTGTGAAATTTTTTTTTTATGTTGTCAATTTTCGCCACGGTAAATTTGCATAAAGAAAGTTGAGCTATTATAAATTACCATAAATTCTGTTATTACTGTAAATTCTGCTAGTGTTGCTAAGTACTGTTGTGATAGAAACGGTACAGGTAATCCAATACACTAAAACAAGTAGATAAAGTACAAAGTAGCTCAGAATTGTCGAACGCAAAAGCTCTCGATATCTTGCGGGTGGGCAGTTGTTCATAATTGAGAACAAAATACCTTGTTTCGTTTACTGATGACCCAATTGCAATGTTATTACGCCAAAAATTATAGCCGAACTAACAGAATTCTTCTTCTCAAAATTAACAACGGTGGACTTTCTTGAAAACAGCTATCCAGAGAAAAGGCTGCAACTTTTCAACGCACGCAATTGACCCCAAATCGTCCAAGCACGCTCTCACATAAGTGCTCTTTGGGATGTTGTGCACCGCAGGAATTGCGCTACAGGTTCCCGCCGAATTACTGATCTGATAGAGTTCCAATCGAAATTTTTGAAAATCGTTTACGGTTTAACCTCATTGCGGAAGTTCGTCACTTTTTGGCACGCATCGACAAGTCGATCAAAGACATACGAAAGGAAGTGTGATCAGCTCCAGGACCCTCTCCCCTCCCCCCTCTCCACCACAATCGGATAGTACGATTCGTTTAGCCTAACGGACCTTCTCGAGCTGCGTTTTGAACTGCATCAGTGCTTGCTCGTAGACTGCATTCTTGACCTCAATGGATTCGGGAGTCTTAGCTGCCTTCAGCTCGTGTTTCGCGAAGTCAAGTTCTTGGCGCTTCTTCTCCAGATCTACAAACGTTCACTTAACCTTTTCCGATGCAATAGGTTGACCGGCAGTCAAGTAGGCCGAGCGACATTAAACGATTGGCAGTGTACAATTAACTTTAGAATTGCGTTGAATTATGTCTGATTTAGTCTAAAATTGCAACTTTCACGATAAACCGTTTGACAGCTCTCTCGAGTTATAAGCGGCTGTCACACAACTGTAAGCTGCAAGATATGTTGTCGGATAGCGCCTTTTACTTTTAAAGTTGGTTGTTAAAGCAGATATTTCGCGGCTTTCACGAATCGTTCCCTTGCTGTCGGGTTAATGACAGATTTGGTTTTTTGATTGTCGTTCTTATTTGTTCTAATCACAAATACCGTTTTCTGTTTTAACTTGCATTTGAAATTTCATGCTTGATGTTGACCGAAATGGTTATATATTTAATATCCCCGGATTCCCCCTTTCGGCAACTGCAATCGAGACAACAGCACTTATGATATATAGGATCAGAACGGAAAGACGAGCCTAGAATGAGATTGAAGTTCTTTCACATAAACCGCTATATAAACGGCAAGGGAGGAAGTGCTTACCCAATAACGACGATCGTTCCAACCTCGAATTTGCCTTCTTCCTTACTCTTCGTCCAGCGGTATTGAACGAAGAGGAAAGAGAAGAGGAAAGGGGCTAAAGCAGAATAAAGGTGAATAAACGAGCGTTTGCTTCGTTTAAAGCGCTGGAGTTTAAGGAACACTGCTGTTGGAACAACTCAATCTTGTATTGGCTTTGCTCTATATGGCCCAAGAAGCCTCCGCATCATAACCAGCAAGGCGGCATTTCGATCTCGTTCAGACACCACCATGTCCACATTTCCATGCCTGCTTCCCAGATGACGAAAATCGATAAAGCGCAGTTTTACATGAAGCCATCATTCGTTTCAGTTCTGTTGTGTCAAATTTTTGAATACACATTCCAAGCATTTCAGAAATGAGCTGGATCTGAGTCTTCATCCATCTGTCCTTCCCCTGCGTTCGGAAGCCTTTGAATCAGTTTTCACAAAATGAAAAGTTCGCTTGTGAAAAGTATTTACTTTGTGACTCTTTTGTCTTATATCAGTTGCAATCGTTGAGAAGCTTTAAGTTGAAAATCTTAAGTGCCCTCAGTGAGGTTGTTTCGAGTTGTTCCCTTATAGTGCGATTTTCAGCAATGAGCTGCTCGATTTCCACTTTAAGATGATGGGCCGAATCATTCGCACTTCCATTTGTCTGATGCTGATATATTCAGGTAGTGCGTTCACTTTCAGAAATAATCTATGGAAAATGCAGCACAAAATGCATATTTATAGTCCCAGTCATTCATAGGCGAACCAAATAAAAGATATGCACTGAGGATAATCTTTTCACTTCTTCGGTAGTAGTGCTTGCATAAGACGAGCATTCCAAAAGATAAATCGGAGGGGATCAAAAAGAGGGGATCAAAAGATCAAGAAAGACACTTCAAGCGTGAATTCCAAGTCAGTTGAGAACATAACCGAAAAAAGCGACCACAACGCGAACTGCAAATATGTCAACATTTTTGTGTAACTGGCCAGTAAAAAGGTGAATAATAGCTCGAAAGTGCTCATTGGTTGCTGCGATGCTGCAAAAATTTTTAATGAAGTACAAATGTTCGATAAAGATAGGCCAGCACCGCACCTTCTTCCACTTTTCAATTGCATCATAAGAGCAGAAAAACTATCTTGGTTATGAGAATAGGAGGCGATACAACATTAAGAAATAGAAAATGGAGCATTTGTGAACCCTCTGACTACCAGCCGGCCATGCTACTATCCAGCTCACTTTTGTGCTATGAATACCATAAGTAGATTTTTCTAAAGCTAGTGACTTGGCTATTTCGCATTCACTACTGCAGAAAACAATAAGAGAAGTGAACGAAAAAAGGTGGAAAGTAAGGATAACAGACTTAAGAGGTGGGGAAGGGGAAATAGAGATCGTTGCAAACAGTTAGTGCTGTAATATGAAAAATACTCAAATTATTGTTCTGCAGGAGAACCATTACCTTCTTTCTCACATATATACAATCTCTCCGACCTGTGCTGCCTATACTCTGCAGAGAATGTCGTCATGTTTGCGAGTAAAGTATGTTTAATTTAGGAGTCGGTCACGTAAAAGAGGAAATCGAGGGTGCAGTGAAACGAGGACATCGTGAAAACTTAGAGAGGTATGTGACGTTAAACCAAGCTGAGTCATTATTGAGAAGTATGTGACCATAAAGTAAATGAGAAAAGCTTCGTTAAAATCTATATTTGGAGAGCGACACCCGGATGGCCATTAAGAAAGTAAATAGGAAGCCGGTAAAGTAATTTATGAATTCCTCAAATTTAGCTGTGAGGTCAGCAGACTGTTAATAATTTTATTATGATTTAAAACCAAAAGAGTAATTTGAACAATTAAATCGTGGCAGTGTCAAAAGTTTCGTCATGATTGACTGATCGCAGATAAACATATTTGTTCTTACTGATGATAGAAGTGACTCCTCATGAAATTTCTCATGTACAGCATAAAATCATCGACAAGAGTATTCAAATGACTTACAAATTGAAAAATTGACGCTCTTTCCGCATGCCATGAAGGAAACGAATATCGCTTGACGAAGTATGAGTTTGGCAACATTTTAAATTAACGTTTTTTGAGGTGCTCAAACATTAGCCTAAGAAACTCCGAAGGAAATTGCACCACGGTGGAACGTTCTCAAAATTTAATGTCTCTGAAAAGAGAAAAATTAATGCTGGTAATAAGCTTTAAGGCAATAATAAGTGGTAATAAGGTTCAGGCAACAACAAAACCTTAAACAATGTTTTTGGATTCAAAAGCCGGTGATGGCGTAAATGCGGTACGTCACTAACGAGTACAAAAAATTTCCCATTGTATTCTACTATTCGAATTTGCGTTTGATGAACTATTCGATAAAAATTTATTCCACTGAAATAATATTCAAAAAAGAAAGTACAAGTATTTGGAAAGTGAGATAAATATACGGTCCAAATTTTGCGGAGCGGCAGCGCACAACAACGAGTTCCTATTTAAAGGGACATCAAATGTGGCGTCATCTGCTTAAAATTAACTTCCGCGAAGGGTCCATCGAAAGAAGCAGTAATTTGCTGCAAAGTGACCTTCATTTAGCAAACTCCTATATTAGACGTGATGGGAAATTTTTGATTACACTAATCGAATGTTTTCAATATCTTCTGCAAATTCTCTCTTATTCAATGGAATTATGACAGTGTATGTAAAGAAAAATTGCAAATATTTCCTGCAAACTCTCAATTTTCCTGCAGAATTTTGCTGTTGGATGCAACCAAAAAAATAGCATAGTAACTTCGAAGGTGCACTTTGTTAACGGTGTAATAAGAAGCAACGGGAAAGTGAAGAAACGTGTTATTACAAAGCAACCTTCAACAGAAAAATACATCGCAAATTGTCTTTCGTTTGATGAAGTGGCTTGAGAAGGAATTTTGCGGTGTATATGAAAATGATTACCTTTGAATTGCAATTATGATGGTGCTATGTTTTTGTTATGTATTCTTTCTCAACTGGCAATAGATGGTACAAAAAGAACGAGTGAAGAAATAAGAAAGATTGATTTTAACATGTGACCGAAAGAACTGATTGTGTTCGCGTATTTCATCATATAGTTTCGTTTCCACAAAAAAACCTTTCGAAGAAGATGTTATTGCAGCAAAAAAAGGTTTTCAAAGTTATTCGCGAAATCGACTCGTCGACTCGGAGATGCCAAAATTTCGTCGATTTTTGATATGATTCGGACATTTCGATGACTACAAATCGCATCAGTTGTCGAATGTGTTCACTCATTTTGATTCCTCATCTAATGGTGGTTATTTCTCATTATCATTGCTCTGCAAATGCACATAGCATATTTTATTGCAAAAATTAGCTTTATTAAGTGCATATTTATTTCCACAAACTAATCAATAGGTAGAAGGATCTATCCACCAAAAATTGAAATATTTGAAGCCGAAAGAATTTCGCTGCAAAAGCAAAACGGTTCTTCTTTGTACATTTATGTTTTTATGCTTTAGCCAGAATACAATTTATACCAATATTACTGCGTTTTTTTCTTCATTCGGTAATACTTTCATAGATAATTTGCCCATTGTTCATGCCATTTTTGTGCAAACGTTTATGGAAACATTATGTGATTTCGGTTCGATGATTTCACAAAGTATTTGGTGAAAAATACAATTCTTGTGTAGCAATTAAATGGATTGATTTAGCAATATGCTTAAAAACGTTTTTGCGCTCATATTCGCTATTGCGGTGACTCTTTCACGTCGTCCATTAACGCTACTGGAATTCACCATATTGTGCAAACTTTTGAAGTGAAAATGCAAAGCGTGCAGAATGGAAGATCAGCAAATATGGACGTAATGACAAATGACTTATTCATTTCCACATGCTATTTTCATAATCGAATACCGATTTCCCCTACACTATCTTTTTTTTTTTTTTTCAGGGAGGGTTAATTATTTACAAGCAAAAGGAAATTCATAAACTTGTTTTCTATGTATTCGAATGGCCGTTTATTGGTCTTCAAGCGTAAACTACTCCATCGTACCACAAAAATACGTTAGATTCCCTCTTGCAAAATAAGGCACCTTTTTTTGTACATCCACTTAGCTGTGCATTAGGTATCAATCATATAATGTAATCTTGTTATGCACTGCAGCATAAAAAGAAATTATCTAAAAATAAATATGGCGCCTTTATACATCATTTTCGACTTTTTCTAATTATTCGCCGATTGATTTTAGGTCAGAATTCTTTGCTAAATTCGAAGCGAATCGTTGTTAACTGCTCTATCAAGTGGTTATGAAAAAAAGCATTCGGATTTGTAAGCAGTGTGATCTTTAGTGAAACAAAAGGAAAGGGTCAATAGCGGTCATATCCACATTACCAACGACTTTATCTATTTCTGCTAAAAATATCACCACTTGAAGTTCTTCGAGCAGTTTGGTAATATAACAAACACGAAGAGTCGATAAAAGACATCGATCGAGAATTTAATTTAAATGACGTCATGTAAAGGTACGCAAAGGTGCACAACACATCAAACAGCAACCGAAGGTACATTTTGATGTTTTATTGGTGTTTATTAAGTATCGACGTTATGAAGAAATGACAAGGTAAAAGCTAAATCAACGATTGTTGAACAAAACCTAGGTTGATAAACGAACAATACAGATTACTGCTTATTTGAGAGTATAATTGTTATAGGACATGGTGCTTGAAGTTTAACTCAACGTTTACCAAAATAAAGTACCATTAAAATTTTCATATTTATTTTCTTTTCGAAGATTTATAATTATAGTTGTTCTAAATATAGAGGTCGCCATCGAAGAGGAATAAACATTCGATTTCCGATCGGTAGATGTGTCATTCTGCTTAATACAAGCTATCACTTTCAAAGATCCCATAATGAAATAATCCGGCTCGATAATGCGGAACTATCATTAAGTGATCGAATAAGATACCACTTGTACTATAATACCGTCATGTTTGCTTTGCACATGCCTTTTCAATACGTAAAGTCCTGAAAATTCTGTCTTCAGTTGTGTGTCCCTTTTCTTACGTCTCAAAACCGTTAGGAAAATTGCAAACCCCTCAAATTATGCACTTTTTTCCTAAATCATGCACAGTATACAAAATTATGTAGGTGGATTTATGGTTCTGTAAAACACCATCAGCGCATAATTAGCAGTGCTCTTCTCGCACGGCTGTTTACATACTTTTCATACATATGCAAAATGTTTATTTCATATGCGAAAGGCTTTGAATAAAGAAATTAAATCAACAGGTGAATAAATAAAACTACAGAATATGTATGTTACGTCCTATAGGATAGGGAACGGTGTCGTTTATGGATGGGAATAAGAGGAGGTTGATGGGTCGATAGGAATATAGAATGGTTTGGAGGCAGGGAGAGGTGCTCTTTCTGTATTTGACGACATCAGGATTTCAAACTCTTGAAGGTCATGATAAAAACTCAAAAGTGTTTTAGCCTGTATGCTTCTCTCAACACTTACTACGAGAGAAATCTCTGATTA
The DNA here is from genome assembly GCA_006503575.1 of Baylisascaris schroederi. Taxonomy (NCBI): domain Eukaryota; kingdom Metazoa; phylum Nematoda; class Chromadorea; order Rhabditida; family Ascarididae; genus Baylisascaris; species Baylisascaris schroederi. The sequence goes on from QEWY01000011.1 coordinate 12,162, forward strand.
TAAATCTATAAAGTAACTATTCTGCTAGACAAAGTTTCACTCTATTGACACAAATCTTTCAAATGATTTGTGAACTCTTAACATATCACAGAAACTCTAGATCAAGTTAGGCTATAAAAAAAGTTTCCAAAGTCAGAAATGAAATTACATAAATGTTTAAAAACCTGTTGAACGATCAAAAGAAGGAATGCATCAATCGAATGCTTTTTGGTTTTTCGGGGTCATCAAAAATGAATTAACAGACAAATAGACAAGAAATTACTCCCTCAAATATTCAATCTTTTTTTTTTAATATATCAAATGAAATGAAATGAAAAAAACACCAAATAGCTGCGGTATACTTTAGAAAAGAAAAACGATTTCTCCACAAAAGTGAAGAGGGAGCATGAACAATACTATCAACAACAAATTCTTTCATATTCGCAATTGATGAACACATGATCAAAAAGTATAGAATATAGGGAAGAGCGTTCGATTACAGCGTTCAATAAAGCTTAAATGAATACATTTCTCTAAATCTCCAGCGATGTTAAACAGTTTTCACATAGCACTTTAAAGTGCATTGAGCACTCCACAATTGCCGATTTGTATAATTCATTGAAAATAAGACGTTTATTTAGATGACATCACTACTATTACACTATCAAATATCAACTAGCAAATAAAAAATTATACATTGTTCACTACCAATAACGATCATAAGAAATGTCACTTGAGGCATTCAATTTTGCATAATGAAATCAAGCCTATAATTACAGTAATAGAGAGTATACTTTGTTATAGGTGGATAAAATATTGTTAGCAAGAGATGACTATACTCAACAACATATATTCATTAACAAGTTTTTATTATTGTGCCGAAAACTTCTTTTCTTTTTGTTGCTATTTAACAACAACGAACAACTTTTCAATAGAACAGTTTGACCGAAACACTCTTGTCAACTTCAAGTAGTCGTTTACATTGACACTGTTCGCTACCATAGTTCGCTAACGTAATCGAGAAATACATTGTAGAGATAGTTTTTAATGCGATTTTAACTTTTTAACTAGAAAAACAAGCAAAAAAAAGAACGAAATTAAGTTACTAATTAGAGTTTATTATCATAAATCAAATCTAGAAAACAAATGTGAATTAAAATAAAAAATTTATCTATCATAAACTTGAATAATTCATTTAGCGCCTTCGAAAAAATATTTGTTTCAGTCATTAATGAATCGTAAACTTTATTGTAATCATAAAAATCATAAATTACAAAAAATGAGCTATAAT
>QEWY01000012.1:0-13517 GCA_006503575.1 Baylisascaris schroederi
CCTTATTGAAGGCTGCCATGGAGTTGAGATGGTTGTATTTCAGCGCTTTTCCCTCGAAACGCTGAGACTGAAATGTAGTGAACGCAAATATCTGACAGCAGAATTCCTGAATCAGGAAGGGGTATATTTCTAGTCGAAAGGCGTGAGGAAGGGTGGCAAAGAAGAGCGCTGTTGTTGGCATGAATTTTTATAGTAGTCCTCTGGGCAAATCCACATGAGTTTTTACTTGGGGGTGAAATACTGCCACTAACTTACACATAGGTCAGCTATAACATATGGAAAGATCGGGCGACGACAAAGAAAAGCACAGTGAAAAATGGTAGAATCATGTTGATTTTATTGAAATCATATTTTGAGATTCATGGAACGGTTTTACAAGCTCTCGAATAGCGTGAAAGCAAACCAAGTTTTAGTGGGAGTTTAAGTAAAGTAACTGAACAGCCTAATACAGATAAAAAGGACACAATGACAAATAAGGCAAATCAACAGGTTCGCTCGCATAATACTGAACTTGAACTTATGGAGCAAAATTATTGCAATACGATATTTGCATCACATCGTCGAAAGCACTTTGCTATCACGCTAATAGTACGCTTAAGTTCTTCAAACCTGCTACAGTAACACGCGTAATATAAGAACATGAAGCTTTTGTGAGTATGAAACTTCAAGACATACGACTATGGGGAAATAACTCGAGCATTAAATATATGTGAACGGTTTAGAAGATTTTAGAGAAAATCTATGAAAATACGATTGTCGAAACATTAGTTGAACATTATACAAATTATTAAGCGTAATAAACTGGCACCAATCTCGTGAATGTGTGGATTTGTTTGTTTTTTTTGAATGAAAATACGCTGAATCGTAATGGGAAAACGTTTTCCCACGATATGATGATGCTATTATCCGAGATAAAAGAGATATGCAACGTTATCGCTCTCAGATATATAGCGATGAAACAATTTGATTTATTGCTTAAACCCGCTTTGTCAAGGGGTTGATGATGGACAACGTAATGATAAGGGTGATAAAGGTGTAGTGATCTACAGTTATAAGAGCGATTAGATTGTCTGACAAGCATCGATTTGGTTTGATCATTTGAAGTTGCGAAAGGATTAAACGAGATGGGGCGAATGAGATATGAATGAGGAATGCTATCATCGAGTGTAACACCGATGAGGGGATATTGCGATAGATCAAGGCGGAGCAATATGGCACCACGCCTCAGAAGACATTGAAGAGTCTTATGGACAAAAAGGTGCTCCGCATGTGCACACCTCAATTACGACTAGTGGCTATAAAGCAGCAATGTTGGCCTTCGTCGTTAATTATGCATGCACGCACCTCTTCAAATATAATCCTGGAACTCTTCAAGAAGGGTCACAATGGCAACGTTGCTATGAAGTTCGCAAAGGTCAACCCCTCACCATTTCCCACTTGTTTATGGCTTTCTTCCTCGAGATCCTTTTGTCTTTTATAATTGCAGCTTCTATTGTATGCGCTGCTCACAATTCCAATACAAATTTCTGCATACATAATTTATCAATGCTTTTTTTGACGACAACAAGAGCGAGGCCTACAGTTGACGCTTATAGCTGAAAAACGAAAATATACCTTTAGTTTTCAATGTTAATTACGAGTATAAATCAAAGATATCATTATGCGTTCAAAAATTATAACAAAAGCGAAAATATAGAGATGATATTTACAAAAAGGTGCAATGAATTTGCATATAACAAGTTGTTACAGTAATAAAACTTTTTATAAGGATAGAAGTGATTGCATCTCCTCTAAAAGATGAAGCGTATAGTTTTAAGCAAGAGATAACAGATTATACTATGGGTTAAGCAACGTTTTTTTTTTCTATTTTCGGTTTCGTCTATACTAGAAAGATCCTTTAGATGTGCCATCTGATGTAGATTATTTCGCAAGCACCCAGAAAGAATGAAAAAATTGCTTTTATTGCAAATCACTAGGAAATCGATGAGTCGAAATAAACTAAGGATCCTACCGTAAAGATTGGCACGATACGCTTTTCATTTCTCCATATATGGCCGACTTCACAAATTAGCAACAATAAATAAATAAATATAAAGCTTCAATAAATGAATTCGATTTTCTCCTATGCGATATTTGTAAAATGATAATGCTACGACTATGAAATGTATGCAAACTTTTCAACATTTTTAAATGCGCGCAACTTCTTCCGAAGTTGAAAGGCCAACTTGAGGTATGTTTTAGGAACGCTGATCATATCATCCACATCATAGATCGAAAATATCGTAAATGTTTGCTTGGGTGGCTTTCGAGTTGAAAACTCGAAGTGAGGGAAGCACAGACATACACATACACATCATCAAACATGATGCCATCATAATGGACACTTGTGGGGAAAATTTGCAATGCACCGTAAAAGTGATAGCAGATGTGGGTATTTCAAAGAAAAAAAACTGCAACTGCTTTGATTTGTGCACTCATCAAATACTACGTAAGATCAGAGATTCATAAGTACACAGCGAGGTAATATATACGAGTTAGTGATGCTAAAATAGTGCAGCTTTCATTCAACGATCCTATTAACGCTTTCTATTAGAAACTTCCGCCAAACTTTGTAGTCGCTTAGATTTTAAACAATAAAAATTCACGCACAATTTTTTTTTTAATTTCTAAAACATTCTGAAGTAAAAAAAAATCATTATTCTATTTCCCATTTTTACGAACGATATGAAAAGTAAAGAGGAAAAAGTTAACAGCGCATATATCTAGGACAAAATACTTGAGAGAAAGAATGACTTGGCTTGATACGCTTAGCGAAAAAGTTGAATGTGATGATGGGTGAAGTACCTTGACCTACTTGCGCAGTAAATCGAACATTTAATCGGTGCTGACCGGCTTCACACAAATATTACCTCAATTTTGTTGAGTATTTTCACTCAACGAACATTATAAAAGTTACGTCCTTTAGGAAATGCTGACCTATGACTAGGTTAAAATCATCGAGAAAAAAGTACGATCGTGAAGGAAATTTTATTTTTTCTAAATTTTTTTTATTTCCCACTCTCTCAATTTGATCATGATTTCAGCTTTTAGAATGCGTATTTTTCAAAATGCTTATTTTATTATGCGATATTGCAGCATCATGCTGAATTTTTTACAACCTTAGATTATGTATTTGTACGTTTGCTTGCACTATCACTCCTAGCAGCCTACATTGAAGCCAAAAATTTGAAATTCAAAGATACTTTTTGTTGAGTAACTGATTCGCTGATAAATGATAGCAGAATATCCCTTTAAAAACTCATAAGTTATAGGAGTAAAGATAAGAAATTTTATAGTTCAAATATGTTTATATGAAATTGACTCATTTTAGACGAGAAGCTATTCTTTTTATTTTTTTTATTTTTTATTTTTTATTTTTCGTATTTTGCTAGCAAACAAGCAAAAAAGCGCAATTTGGGCAATTTAAATCTCACATTTATAAATTTAACGTAGAAGAAGCTCTACTTAATTGAAAATTCATCTTCACGAATTCTCATGACGTCATAAGATAATTTTTGGGTTTTCGTTCTTTCATCTTTGCTGATGCAAAAAACGCATCATATCATTCCACCTAATGTGCTTTTTTATTAATTTCTCTGCATTAGTTTCATTCAATTCAGTGCATATATTCTGGTGATCGAGTTGCCAAATCAAGTACTATTATTCAGTACTCGGTTATTCTCATCAAAGGCTTTGAGTGCTATTCACATTGCAAAGAATTGGTCTCTATTTTCTCGTCGGATACTAACAAAAAATCAAAAAGAAACACTGTCGGTATTTTCATTTGAAGACACCGTTGCTGTTGTGAATAATATTGCTGAAATATTTCACCTAACGAATACAATAATATGCAAACTTATTTGTTTTTTTAATCATGAACCAAGCGAGTGAAAAGATATGCTAAAGGGGCAATCTTTATCCATTAACCTTGATGCGACTTAATAGGTGATAAAAAATATGTTCCGATGCATGTTCGCATTTAAAGCAATCCAACTACTTACTACATATCCGTCTACAACAAAAATATAAGTTTGTATAGTTGTCTATAACGCAGCCTCCTTAATCTATATGAAACACCTTTAAAAGTCATTGAAGCTGAAATCAGGAAATCGCATCAACTCCTCCAAATTCTGTGACTCCGGCTGCAGCAGCTTCATGATTGAAACGGTAAAAAGAAAGGTTGGCGAACAGCAAACGCAAATTAACGAACAGACACAAACAATAAGCTAAAATGGATTTCACTCCTTCTCAGATATCTCTTCTCAGCGGATAAAGCCGCCATGAACGATAGCCAAAGGTGGCAGCTAGTGGACAATGACCAATGCGAATGAGCATCACTCATGTATATAGTTGGATAGTGTGTCACAAATGACCAATCAAATTTAGAAGCGGAACTCATCTCTAGTGACAATTCAATAAACACACTTCACATGTCATTAGTACACTTTTGAATTGTAAATATCGAATAAAAATGGAACAGCGTTTAAAAATAGTTCCTTGTTTTTTTCCATATTTCATATTCCACTGATTCTCTCTGATGAGATTCGTTTCAGTCATCACACAAATAGTATCATCAACAATTTACTAAGTTCTTGCAAAAAATAAAAAAATAAAAAATAAAGGCATAATCAGATTACCGTATGTGGTACATTTAAAATTAGTGTTGAGATTTCGCTTAGCAACTTGAAATGGATTTGAAGTAGAGCTTTTTGCTTCGTCATCAGTAAGTTAGTCAAAATTTTTGACAAGGAAAGTGATCTATAAAATCCTCTTTCTTTAGCTCACCATTATGTGCTCTGACAACTAAAACTTCGTAGCGCGTTTTCATCTAGAATTTGTTGGAAATTTTCTGAGTTTTCTGATTTTCTACAACTCATCTAGCTCGATGAGCACGATCTTGATTAGTTACTGATGTACTCGGGATCAAGCTAAAATATATGCCAAAATTTATTATAAAATACATCCATTTCACCAAAGCAAAAAAACCTTCCTCGGCAGTGTCAACAGAGGTCGAACTGTGCGAGAAACTATCTACCAATCGAAGCATTATGGCGGCGATTGGTGAATGTCGGATAGCCGGAAGTCATCTCACTCATACCTCGAGAACTAATGGATATAACAGAGTTCAAACGACGATCACTATATGCTGAATGTGATTACGCTGTGGTACTATTAATAATGAGCTGTGGAATTATTACGCAAAAAAATTATGAATCGAATTTTTCTTTAAAAATCATAATTATGAATATTTGTGAATTATTATTATATTTAAAAAAAATTTTTTTTTTGAAATCATAAATGCAAAAATTCATCATGCAAGTTGAGTTTAATATTTCCTTTTTTTTTTATTTTGAGACTTCTCAAAGAAAGAGAAAATATGCTAATTTGGCAAATGATCTGAACAAGCCTATTAAGATGCAACGAGAAGCAAAAATGCCCGCTATCGTTCATCGTCACTCGTCCACGTTTGTAAAATATATTGGAAAGCACATCATGTTTTTTTCTTAGTTCCTTCTCCATTTGCATTCAAATCCTTACTTTCTTCTTCAGTGCCGTCAATATTGACGGATATTTTATGTGCCCTAGCTAGGCGAAAGGAAAAGAATGCTTTTTGATACTTTTTTCCAATTATGGAGATATTTCGTCATGCTCGAAACTGGAATCGTCATTTCAGTTGACGGAAATGACCAGCTGAGGTCCTCACAGTCGTGGATCGCATATACGATCACGCTAGAAATAAATTTTGTCACTTGTTTGCAATGTTTAATCAGTGCATTTTTAACCTTTTGTTTGAGAGGTTTCTTTCAAAGTCGCTATTCGATTCGGTTGTTGTTGGAAGCAATTTCTCGGCGCGATGTTCATTTTGCGATTGCTAACAAAACGATGATAACTTAAACTGCATACCTTTTTCACGAAACTGGTCAGGCAATTGCGTGCGTTCGGGATGAAATTTGTGCCTGAATCGCAATTTTTCAAAGATTGCTTAGCCGCTGCAATTCTGTGCGCAAAAACAACAACGTAAACACCGTCTTCTGATAAAAGCAAGCGTTCCCTGTGGTGGTCAGCGATGCTCCGAATATTCTCGTCCTTGTGGAAATTTTGTGAACGCCATCTTCACCCGTAGAGCTCCCGTAAGTGTGAAAAGCGATCCCACCTCGTCGAGGACACGTGGACTCCCTTCTATGCACCACACCAGCTTCACCATCAAAACGTGTTTTTGCAGTAAGCACCTGATGGAACTCATCCCATTGTGAAAGTTTAAAATTTTTTAAGCTACCTTATTCTAAAAAAAGTTGGCAAGAAATGCTAATATCGATCGCGGAACAACGCACTGCCACTTCTGTGAGATGCAGATATCAGTTCACCTGCCTCTACTACCCAAACATCGGAATTAGTCTTGCCAGGATTCACATCCGCAGGCCCTGTGGCCTAATGGATAAGGCGCCTGACTGCTAATCAGAAGATTGCAGATTCGAGCCCTGCCTGGGTCAGCAGCTTTTGAGATGTATATCGTAATTTCATTCCGTTATCATGTGGATTGCAGTAAGTTCGACAGGTTGGTTTCTATCCTCGGATCGACTCGTGGAAGGATTTGCACTAAGTTGCGATGGGGATACCGGTCAACCCATGGTAGAGATTAGGGGCATGAAATCGACATTTTGAATGATTCGCCCAGTTAAAACGGTCAAATCTAGGATGATAAAACGAACTGTCGATCCTTTAGCCTAAATTTGAATACCCTCATTATCAGTTATTTCTCTGAAGAAACCATCTATTAAGACTTCAGTGAAATCCCCGGGGGTCTTATAATTGAATCGATTTCTGCAGTAGCTTAACGAATCTGTGCTTGCACTGTACAACCCAGGAGGTTAAGCCTTCCAGTTTCTTTTATTTTCTCATTGAAGAAAAATCTATTTGCAGTTATAGAAAACGCTTCTCATTTGTGATTTTGCGGGAATGCAAATCTGAGCCGGTCTTATATTTATTTCGATCAAGAGCACCAAAAACAATACATATCAACAAGAGCTCAGCTTATGCACTTCAATATGTTTCATGCGTGGTTCATTCAACATTCTTCTCCAATGTGTATGCTCAGTGCCACGAAAACTATTCGCAAGCACTAGTCGTCCAGTCTCGTATTTCCTTCAAAATAACATAAAACTTTTCATTATGAATGAACATATTTATTCATATAAAGTATATTAGATTTACTAAATATACACATTCGATGCTACTCAAGGGTAATAGTATGTCCCAATGGCACTTAGGGAAAAGAATAGACATATAAGCTGTCACACCGTCGTGAATCCTCTAAATTTTTCCAATGTTTTATGACTTCTTTTTTATCTCTACTGTTCAATAAAGCAAATATTCATCAAGAATTTTTTCAACTCAGATACTTTTACTGCAAATGTATGACGTCTATAAATCTAAACTACAAATGAACGTACTGCTCTTTGATATTGGATTTAATAAAAAGTGAATTTAAGCAATCATAATTCAAAATTTCACCTCATATGCGTTAATCGAAGTGATATCCTCGAAGCATCTCGGCTACACATAAATAATTAGTGAAAATATAGTGATTATCGCTTTTTTTGATAAACGCAACTTCCAATGTTGCATTTTATAAGAAACCATTTAGAAATATCTAATGAAGTCATGTGGCTAGCTGTATTGTTTTGGGGCATTTTTGGCTTTACCCGGAAACATGTTACTGCTTATTACAATATTATGCCTAAGGTATCCGTGCATCACTGAGGCATACCCATCACTGCTTGTGGCCATGAAATTTTTTGCGCTTTGATCGATGATTCTGAGCACTTTCTCAGCTTTAAAAAAATTCCCAATTCTGGAGCGGTATTATAGCTCTGCTTTGATTTTATATTATTTCTCCTAGCTTACTTTCGAAAACCTTGTTTCGAAAACCTTGTAAAATAACTTAAATAATTATAAACAAACCTCTTTTTTTTAATCGACGCTTCCCCACAGCTATCGCTTTCATCGGCATTTTCACTGAAAGTGTACAATTCTCAACTTTTATATGAATGAAAAGGCTCACCGATGATCAAGATCTACATATATATACGTATCCTTAAGACTGTACTCTTCCAATTCATCTCCTAAAAAACTATAGAAGCACGTCTTCACCTTTGTAATTTACGTTGGCTCCACAAAATCAGCTCAGCTTCGAATAATGAGCTGAGAAAGACTTTGGACTAATTTGGTACATATTCAAGTATGAGGTGATCACATAACGTTGCCCTCTTTGTTTCGGCAGCAATGTAGTGAAACCGCCGGAAGTTGCGTCCTACGAACCTAATCGTTATATTAATCGGTTTTTTTCGTATTCAAAATTCTATGAAATCTTGCTCTTGAAGCATAAGCGGTGCTATTTGGTTCAAGAAGTTTTCGGCACCGCCCTTACGGCCTTTAGGACGCCTTGATGCCAAGGAGCTGGACATCTAGCGTCAAAATGGCGGTTTGCGGGTGCGCAGTTCGGCGCCGACAACTTGCAATTTTCAGAAGTGGCTCTAGAGCCTCTGAATGTAGAAAAACATATTTTTGAGGTGTAAGTAGAAATATTAACTAAGAAATATTTTTTTGAAAACAATTCACAATTGAATTTTTTGTAAATTTTGCTCGTCGAATATTTCATGTATATATAAAAAGGAAATTTTGTTAGACAAGACTTAAATTGAAATATATTTGCAGTAAAAATTAACCTTTATAGACAAACTTGCCATTAAAGCTGCAGCGTTTGGAAGATAATAAATCTGCTTCAGCAGTCCAGAAATTACTGACGAGTTATATTAAACAATATATTAAGCAACATTTGTGAGCACATCATTCGCTAGTTTTTATAGAATTCTTAGTATATCATAACGGAATTTATATGAGAATGCTAAAACGTAATTTGCATATGAGAATATTATACCATCATGATCGATATTTTTGATGACTTCTTATATTGGCTTCGCAATAAGATTTAGTACAATAAAGTTTAGAAGTATTGATAAACACAAATATTTGCATAATGTTGTTCAATGATTCTTAAAGGAATGGAAACACTACAAAGATAAAACTATAGAGTGAAGATAGAGTATAGATCATTTTTATATTTATGCTAAAATTAAAGAAGATAATATAAGTAACAAAAATCGTTACCATAATCCTGAGACCTCGACAACAGTATTCGTAAGTAATGAGCCGTCCAATTCATCTCTATTAATTTCGAATGTATGAAGCTCATTAAATTGTGGTTCACTACCGTTAAGGAGTTGTGTTCGTTATTTATCACGTGTCCGATTCGCACAGAGCAAATGAATCTTCACTATCGTTTCTTTAATGGTGCCATATTAAAGAATCCACATTTACGAAAGATTAGAATGTCTTAATGATGAAACTATGACTGACTTATAAGGATTGCTTGTTTCCTTTTCACTTTTCCGGAAGTATTCATCGGGGAGATGTCGATAGAATGCTAATGGTGGAAATGGAAATTAAAATTTCCCTATTTATTACAGACCTTATTTATAAAGGCGAATTCGATATAACTTTGCAAAGTCTATTGTTATATTGCTTTGTTTGTTTTTTTTATTTGGTCTTGCTAAACATTGGTTTGCATCATCACAAACCCATATTCACAAAGTAATATTTGTAAAGGGATATTTAATGATTTTTTGATTGCTTAAAACATAAATATATTTTTCTAAATAATATTACAGAACAACCACAAGTTTTTCTGCAAATATTCCAGAAAATTTGTCGTTTACATTATGGTCAGATAAACCACCTCGAAGTGAATCAGTCCTACATTATTACCGAAGTGGTTAACTACTCTTAGCTATCGTAGTTCAACCATCTATTAGAAGTCAGAAAGAAACGGTCTCTATTTAAACCTCGAAGCCCATATAATATTTGTGCATTATTCTCGATGGAATAAATTTTCTCGATGAATTCCAGACTTAACGAATCCAAAGCAATTTTTTTCATAATATTTGTTCGTTGTTCTCGGTGGAATAAATTTTCTTGATGAATTCCAAACGTTACGAATTCAAAGCAATTTTTTTAAAGTTTGATTGTTGAAAATTGCCTATTATAGAGAAGCATTGAATATTAAACTACATACTTGACGGTGAACCCAGTGAGTCGTTTAATAATCTGAGGTTTGTTGCTTGAACGATCGTCACACAGAAACGTTCTGAGGTTGGCAAATAGCAAAGACCCACTTCTACTTCGCCTAAATNTGTGTAATATTTACTGCGATAAAAAACTGAAAAAATACCACTTATTTTGTCCCACTTGTCAAATTCAGCTGAACGATCCAACAATGTCGGTTATGATTTGCATATAAAGAAGCAGCTAAAATTTCCACGATTCCTTAACATTTCAATAAATAGAAGGATGCATTTGGCATGGTGCATCCAAAAATCCAGAAAAGATGGATTCAACAAGTTCAAGAACAAATTAATTTTCAACATTAAAGACACAACTCCGTAGTGGAATTATGTATGGTTCAGGCTCTTTGGGTACTTTGAATCACTAAAGTCTACATAATCCAACGACCCGTAAAGTATTTTTCATCAATATTATTTGAATAATGAAGCCATCCTCTCCTCCACAGCACTATGACATTGATCGATCAGACTTCTACTCTGCGAACGCGTGCCATTTCGCAATGTTAGTGTTGTATCAGACGACGTGAACTCCCAGGTGGGCCTCTTAAATGAATAAAGAAAAACGAATCGGACCAACCTATTAAGATGGCAGAATTGAATGTTGAGTGCACAAGTGTGGAAGAGTTATTTCGGTAACTCGCAACAATACCATTGTCTTCTGCCTGCGAACTGCCAATGTCTCCATATCGGTACGACCTTCTGGACTTACTTCCTTAATTGAAGAGGACGCCCAAAGGTATATTATAACATCCGAAATTAAACCTTGGATGTCATTTTAAAAAAACCACGAAGAATTACCACCTGCATCACTTCTGAATGGATAAATTTGCAAACCTTAAGAAAATCAATCCAATTTCCTTCTAATTAAACACCCCTTGTTTTATGAGTTATAGGAATTCGAAAGCGATAAGAATTTGAAAGTGATATTTTTTTATTATAAAAAGGTGATTCTGGACATGACTTCACAAAATTGACTACTTCTATAGCAAAAAATGCTAAATTTTGCATTTTGCATAAATCACGATGCTTAGAAAATTTGCATATTATGTGAATTTGCATATCGAGCAAACTATTGGCTTGTGTCTGTTATCAATTAAACGTCACTTTATAGGCATGCGTATTCTCTAAGTACTGCGCCATGCAGTTATAAAATGGACTATATTACGGCTGTCAGGTTATCAAGCGATGAGCAACATAGTCGAATTTTAAGATCATAACAATAGATTTTAGAAAGAATGCAATTTCCTAGACATTTATGAAATCCATACCTACAGAAACTGTTAAAATTCAATTTTGTATTTTCTTTGTATTTTAAGCATAACGTAGAGGATAACAAGTAAATGTGCTATATAACACACTTCGTGTTAAGCCTAGAACGGGCTCTACGTTAGAAATTGTTCCCGCTTATCAATGACGTTCATATGTTCGCAACTACCTTTCTCTTTTTCCGAATGTATTTCATTGATCTTTCATCGGATATGACCAATCTTACCTCAACTTCTACGTACTCGTTTGACAACAATAATACGTGCCAGACATTTCATATGTCGTGGCGCAACAATGGGTGGTAGATTCATGAAGCATTTAATATAAACACTCAGTAGAGATTCCTTTTTGTTGTATTCCAATTCTATCGGTGCAGGCGGTACCTTCAACTCGTTGTAAAGGTATATTTAACAAGTGAGGGAATTTCCATAAGTTAGGTTTTATTAGCTGACGCTAGGCATTGTTCTTTCCGGCAGTTTCTTCTCATGGAATGCTGAAGCTGGAGTCATGAAAAACGATGGATATAAGTCTAGTAGGAATATGCTAAGCGAAATCTTTTCCTGTTTCACTTGCCGATTCCAGGAGGAAGAAACGTTAGATGTGTTTAGTATTTCGCGTCATTTATAAAATTGATCGCATGCCAAGGAATGAAGAATTTTTAATTGCTGGCGCATGAATTTTCAACTGCTAAAGCAGCATTCCTGGACAGTATAACATCATTTCTGAATTATTTTATGGTTGAGTGACGTGTAAAGGCGGATATCGCATCAGTGCACTTGTTAAGATTTGCCTATTAAGTATCATATTCTGAGCAGCTATTATCTATTATCACCTTCATGACTGTATGCTGACTTTCCATCCTGAACAGGATCACTAAAGTAATGTCGCCTCGAACATAGTGACCTTTTGCAGGAAAAAAATTTTGTCGATATTTATGGTGAAATCCATATTCCAACAAATGAGCACGTGATATTTGTGTCTAGATGAGCGATAGCTATGAAATCGTCATATTCTTATTTCGCCTGAAATCGATTTGGCTGCATTTGTAGGCGCATTATTGCAACAAAAAATGCAACAAATATTGGAAATATGCGCTTAGCAGATAGTGGAAGAGAAATTAAATTTCAGATACAGATTTTGACTTTATCTCTTTTTATTCGCCATCTCAGCTTTTTATCGATGAGTTCAATGCCGACGCTTAGCAATAGCAATCTCACATATTTGATGATTGTCGCAATTACGTAGATTATCGTTCTATAGCTCTATTTCTCTAATATGCACATTTCTATGGTTGATTGCTACTTTCAGTGACAATTTAAAGCTGCAAAAAACGTTGAAAATTGGCAACAACACGAGGAAATACAAGCAAATAATATAGGCAAATTTTCTTTTATGTGAAAGACCACAGGAGCTGTTTAGTTGCAATATCGATATCCATTAAAGTTGCAGCAATATGCTTTGATATTGCAGCAACTAGTTCTGTGAAGAATTACTTCTGCCAAAGATTTCATAGGAAAAGAGATCTCAACAAGCTTTGAAATACGAATGAATGAGGCAAAACAATCGAACTGATTACAGTCATCAGGAATTAGGAATAAAAAGCACTGCAAATATCACTCAATAAAATCTTATATTCTCACAATGAACGTAATCTGCTATTACTCATATGAACATTATCAAAAAATATTTGATTTATAGACCTTATATTGTGTTGTAAAATCGATTGGCACAGTAAGTACTGTAGTGACCATCCACATCACTCATGGAGTTGACTTCAACAACAAAAGCGAGTGGTCATTTATTCAACGAGAGTGACCTAACCATGACAGCATAATGCGCTTCATGCAAACAATATGCGAGCATCGATCTATCTGGCCATAGGTGGGATAATGGCACTGTTAAAGCAAACGAGGAGGTACCGCATAACGACAGCGAATGTGACCGATGCAATATTCCATCGGCTCGATAATTGTAACTCGGTGCTTATTTAAGCCGAAAAGCTCTCGAGTGAATATTAGCCATTTCAAGATA